>JAOUZG010030867.1:201000-218278 GCA_026289955.1 Argiope argentata | reverse complement strand
AAGATGCCACAAGCACAGAATAAAAGTTAGCAGACATGAAAATAATTATTTTAATGTATGCTCTTAAAATCAGTCTTCTTCGCCCTTTTTTAATTTGTACAATCCTAGTGACTCCCTCAAAATAGAGAGTAAAAGCAATTAAATGACAGGCAATATAAAGAAGCCCATATCCTGAAAAAAGTGAAACAATCTTGTCAGACAACCATCAGAAATAAGTCCTCATAATAGAAATTTAGATTCTGATTTTAATCCCAAATGATTTCCTTCAAAAAATAACCTTATCGAACATAATGGAACACGTGCAGACGAGACGCCCTTAATTCTAGCCAACCAAACGGATGTCACTCACGGCAATTGATGCATAAAACTGGAAGTTGGGCAAAAAGAAATTGGTGTTTGCTGAATTTACTGATGAATGAAAATTTTGAATGCAATGAAATTAGGATTTTTCGTTTTAACAGATTTTTTTCTTACTTTTAGAATGCAAATAAATGCGTACATAAAATGAAATAAATACATCACTTTTTTAAAAGTAGTATTTGGCATTTAAGGTGAATATGTAAATGCCAACTTTTTATCATCATGTCAGAATATTTTGTTATTTTGGGAATGAGGTAAACAAAAATCCGTAGGTGAAAAATTGAAATTTTATTTCCTGCGCGAGCATTTCAACAAATCAGCTTTTAATAACTCGTTTTCTTCACCATTAAATAAAGCTCTGATTTTTAAAAAAAATAAGTTGATGACAAAAGAAAATAAAACCTAGAAAGATGTCATTTTGAGCGCGTGATTATATGAAAAGAAATAAACAGGAAATGGGATATTTTTTAAACAATCAATGAGAGTCAAAGTTTTTGGATAGTTTGCAATACTAAAGTGACTCATTCAATGAAAGAATTGAAATGAGTAAAAATATAATTTAACGCGCTAGAGCACGTGGTGCTTGGCCGTTCAAGGAATGATGTTCTGACATGATATGTTGAAATATGCATACCAGATTTCGTTTTCATCTTTATTTTCATCATAAAATTATATAATCAAAGACTTAGTGCCTTTTGAATTTGCTTTACTTTTATTTTTTAATGCAGTAAATGAAATTATCTGTTTCCCCTTTAAAGTATTCTTTTTTTTCTATGATTTTAATTATTAATCACCTCTTCTGTCAATTAGAAAGATTTTTAAAAACAAAATTTCAAGGAAAAGTACGTAAAACTAAACCCTTCTCTATCTGCATATTTAATTGATTATTAATTCTTCAAGAAAATTTAGGATGCCCAAACCTAATCATTATTTAGTAATTAATTTTTATTGTAAACTCACATTATTATTTTTTGTTAGAAGTTGTTTTTAATATATTTTACATTTACATAATGTTTGCCTCAAATAAGTAAATATTGCTTTTATTTTATAATTTGTCATTTTAGATATCTGGTTTCCTTTTGGGATGGTTTGGGATGGACGAAATTTTTAAACTAATTAGATAAACGTGTGAAAAAAATTAGACATTTCAATTTTAAGAATAATAACCTAAAAGAGTTTTTCGATTACAAAAACCTGATATGTCTTTAATTTTATATCGAATTTAATAATACGAATGCAAATATATATCAGGTTAGGAATGTAAATTGTTACTAACACATGACTCCAATAATTACGAGATACAGACAGTGCTTGAATAAATTTAAGCTTAGTAAGATGCAAAGGGTGCACAACGGACTTTAGAAGACATGAAAACTATTTTGGATATGTATTCTTATCATTGGTGTATGTTTTGTACTTCTTTTATTTGTTTACTCCTACTAACTCATACAAAATAGAGGTTTCATTGTCATATTTTGCTGGTTTCGGGGGTCAAGTAGATATATTTGGAAACGATATCCAAATTTTGTTGATAAACATATGACATCCTTTCAGACAACGGGATGTCCATATAGTGATGCGAGCTTTTATTAGTTGAGTCATAAAATCGCACGATCCACAATGAATCACGTTAAATCAAACTCGCAATTAGTTCATGACCCATTCTCCTGTACGAGAAACTAATGTGAAATTGACTCCCTTACAGGAAACACAGTATATACTCATATTATCTCTCTTTTTTTATGAGAGCTGCCACTTTAGGTCATTTTTAATCAGAGAGGATGTGTATTCTTTTCTAATCTTCTTGCACAACTAAATATGGGCTTTCTGCAGCATGCTAACTGACTCAATAGATGGCGCTGAGACCCTCCAATCATTACTTAGAAAGGCGACGAAATTTTATGAAGGCGCAACTATGGACGTGGGTAGCTTCACTATATCTTGGCGTAATGCAAGATATTTTCAAGCTTTTACATGCTACTGGTGTGTTCTATATTTTTTTAATGATTTTTTTTGGTTTTTGAGAGATTGTTTATAATGCGTGTTGTGCTATTGTAATTTCACCTAAATTTGAATCTATAATTTAATATTTTATTTCTATAAAACTATTTTATCTCCAAGTTCCCAATATCTGGGGATTTTTGAATCACGAGGGGTCCATATTGTTAGACAAAAATCAGACATTTTCATAGAAAAAAATCCTTTTTTGCATCCCTACTGAGGTGAGCTTTAAGACAGCCTTCAGATTAACTCGATAATTATTTTATTGCAGTTTACTTTAACTCATTTTCAAATTTGAATATTAGGAAAAGAATATAATGCAGCGCAGCTTTATTTACTTCATTTCACCTTATTTACTAAAACATTTTGACTTACAATTCCTAAAATATTCCAAAACAAATAGAAAACTTGTCAAACACCATAATCTTGAATTAAAAATTCTTGCTGAAGAATGCTTAGAGTTCATGAGGCCTTCTTAAATTCTTTTCTAAGTATGAGTGACAAATTTTGACCAATCATTAGATATATTGCAGGATATCACGAAAGAAAAATATCAATATTTAGGTCCATCTGATCACTATTTCAATGAAGTTGTTTCGAACTTTCATCAGTGATTCCTTTTAAGATTCGAGATGTGATTTCATGATCCATTTGTTGAGAAATAAAAGGTTGCATCATTTATAAATATTTTTCTTTTATCTGGCAGTTTTTATTAAATTTCAGGTAGAAAAGTTTAATTAATCATGATGTATAATTCAAGATCATATTGGATTCGCCAATTATTACAGAAGGAAATGAGTAAGAATTTAGAAGTTATTTTTATTTCATATCCAAAATTTGAAAAAATAAATGTGCAGAATAAAATATTATTTAAATTGTTTGTTCATTCTCTTCATATAATATTTTAAGAAAGCGTTAAGTGGATTAACAAATATAATTCTATTGTTATATCCTGGATTAAATTTATAAATGAATGAATGTATTCTATGTGAATGAATTAAAACTTGAATTATCTTATGCTTAACTGTTGGAGGCATTTGATGTTATGATGTCATGAAAAGGGGCTAAATCCAAACAATTCATGCACATAGAAAACAGAAAATTAGCAGGATAAAGCAATGCTATATAAAATGATATTCTAACATACGAATCTAGTTTAATCTTGAAGTTAAATGTAAATTATCGATTTTCAAATATAATTCAAAACAATTCAAAGAAAATACTTTGAAGAATACCGTCAAATATCCAATACAACCATTCAACAGCTTTGAATTCATATTCGTCAATGCATCAAATGTAAAACTTTCTCGTTTTAGAATGACAATAAAAAAGAGGAGACGTTAGGCGCTTATTTAATTTAAATTAATTGTGGAAAAAATGTCGGTCTATTAATGAATGATATATTCATGGGTATTTCTCATATTGATGAATGGTTTCATGATTTTTCAGACTCGTCTTATACAAAAATTTCTTTCCATAAGAATCACATTCATGCAGTTTCCTGCCTGCTTGTTTGCGAGAATTCATACTTAAAGAATCTATTCGAGTCAATGATTTTCCACAGATTTCGTAAGGAAATTTGGTTTCAGTATGGATATTCATGTGTCTTTTCAAATGATTATTTCATTTATATCATGTCCTGCAAATAAATCAACTGACTAGTTTTTCATCCATATGGCTCATAACATGCATCTTTTAAAAAATCTCTTTTAAAAATGATTTACCACAAATATGACATTTGTATGGTTTTTTCTCTTTGATGGATTAACATAGGCCTTTTCATTTTATCTTTTAATCAGAATCGCTTTTCGAAAAAAAAAATGAGAATGCTTTATCTCTTGTATAAATTCATATGTGCTTGGTTACATCATATTTTGAAGAAATGATTTTCCACAAACACCACATCTACGTGTGTTTTTTTCTTTTTTTCTCCTCCTTGGATTAGCATATAAAGTTTTAAGCTATATCTTTCTTTGAATAAGTTTTAGCAGACTTTGCATGCCAACGGTTTTAAATTATTAGACATTGCATTATTATTAGACATTGCATGTAAAAAAGTGTTAAATTATTAGACATTGCATGTAAAAATCCTTCCTCAGAACAAAATTCTTTGTTTTCTTTCAAGGGAAAACGGGAAGGACCAGGAATTACATGGAAGTCATTTACGGTGCTTTTGTCAAAACTCTCAAATTTTTCCGACGGTCAAACAAACCTTTAACCGATATGCGGATCAGCATCAAAACTCTCTTCTTTCAATAAACTGGAATCATTGTAAGGATCGGAAATTCTGTTAAATATTTCAGCGCTGACTGCTGATAATTCAGGTCAGCGCTCACTGTCCAAAGATAATAAACTCATTTTCTTCAAGATCCAGTTCATCCTCATTATCCTGCAACCTTGTATTTACATCTACAAGTCCCAGCGTCCAACGGCTACTTAAGCAGCGATGTCTTTGAAGAGTTTCTGAAGGTGAGTTGCAGTTTAGCCACCTCAGCTCCTTCAATCTTTAACCGAGATTATTTTCAATTATTATGTTTCATTGTTCAACATAAGGAAGCAATTATTAATTTTTCTTTTTCAATTTATTAAGGGAAAAATATTTAACACAAAGTTAGGAATATTTATGGCTTATTATTTAGCATATAATACTTCACGAAGATTCTGTTTAAATATATATGTTTAAACATTATAACATAAAGATTGAAATGTTCCATTTTAGGCAATATATAATGTAAGATATCAATATCGATAAATGTTTTGAGTTAAACTAATAATAAAAATTAACGAAGTTAAAAATTTATCAAGAAATAATTTTAGTATGAATAAATTGCTCCAGCTATTTCTTAAAGAAAATATTTATAATGAAAGCTGGAATTGTAAGTTTTAAAAGTATCCTATTTTTAATTTTTTTAAATGTAAATTATATTTTATTGGACATCATTATTTGTCTTAAAATACCTAATGCCATTATGAAATAACCATTTTTAAATGTCTTTCAAAACACTTAATTGATCCTTTTCTCTGAGATTTAAATCACAAATACTATTTCAGGGAAAGAAATATTACGAAATGCTCTAAAACAGTTCATTTTCTTAAGTTGGGAAATTTGGGAATATTCAGGAAAAAGCATTTTTCACGTTGATCGATTCCGTGAGAAAAGAAATATAAGATCCTTCCTCCTTTATTTCATTGAGTTTCAAGTCATTTTTTTGGACATTCAGAATTGAAATTATAAAAATTAGCATAGAAGAAATTTCTGAATAATCGAGATGATGAATACTGTCCAAGAATGGATGTTCGGATATTGTTCAAGAATAGATTTTACGCAGATTTTTTGAACCTGTGCAAAAAGATTAAGAAAAATATTTTCTTTTTTAATTTTCAAGCCATTTATCATGCAAGTTTCTTCGGCATTCAGAAATGAAATGACGGAAACAAGATGAAAATTTTTTAAATCATTCATAAAAGAAGAAGAAAATTGAAAACCCTCACTTATTATATTACGCAATATTTTGTTGCTTTATCTTTTTCAAACTGCAACTCAGGCAGTTTCCTACAGTTTCGTTACGTAACATTTGTTTCCGGAACAAAATATTGGCTTCATTATAAAGGAATATTAGTTATTAGTTCACTTTGTTCTAATGAAGTTGAAATCCTAGTACAACTATTTAATTTATCTTTAAAGTATTATAGTTAAAATAACATTTGCTGAAAAGCAATTATGCAATCCACGAATGCACATACATAAAATTCCCTCATGCAGTAAACTTGATAAACAGAAGTTCTTTTTGTAATTACAATGAATAATATCAGCCATATAAATTATACATTTCACTTGAAAAACCTTTCACGTAAACTTACCTAAGCTTAGCTAAGCTTTAATCTTTTCTTCAAATTTATTTAAACTTTTAATTAGACGACACTTTATAGGTTGTGTCGTCTAATTAAGATTTTAAATAAATTTGCAGAAAAGATTATAGTTCTAGTCATTAACCATATTTGCACGAAATTCCCACTTACAATAATATTATATCTTAACGATATTAGCAGAAAATTAGAATATCCATAAACATCTTGGAAACATAGTATAATGTTTTGTGCTCGTAGAGAATCGTAATATTTTTTTAATAATTTCAGATACAGATTTAAATTTTGATGCATCTGTTCACCTGAAAACATGTTTTTAAATTAGGCGTAAATGACAACGAGTATTCATCATTTTATTTAATTTAAAAAATATGTATTTATTAAAATTATTTCGATTTTTTTTTCAGTATATATCATAGGAAATAATAAAATATGATTTGTTTTTGTTGCGAAAGTTTTCAACTTTCTGAATATCTGACATTTAAGACATATTTTTTGTCATTTCTATTTCTGATAAATTAATTTTAAAATTGTCCCTTATAAATCCTTTATAAAATATTTCTCGAGCGTATACTGGATTTTTGTTTCAAATTTTCCAAACTAGCATGAAATTTTATGGATTGTTTAGAATTTTGTACACTTGTTTTGATGATGACATCAGATATCAACATAAACGGAAACAAGATGAAAAGATACATCATAGATTCAGCTATTTTCTTCCGTCTTGATTTGCAGAATGTTTAACGGCATTGCCTAAAAGATTTCTGAAATATTAAATGTAATAAGACGTTCTTAATTAACTTAATTAATTAGATAGAGTATTTCAAAACAGTATGGCATTTAGACATAGACATTTATAGGTCTTTAAATTTGTACATTTTTTAAAAAAAATCTTGACATTCTTAGAATACTCGGTTGATGTCCAGTTAAGGATATAAACATTAAAGTTTGACATGAGACGCTATAACATTCACTTATATTGAATCAAGAAATGGCATGAAGTGTAAAGACTAATTAATATAAGTTTTATTGCCAGGTTGCTTTAGATTTGCTTATGATTGCGAAAGGTTAACTTGAATTGATATAGAAATAATAAAACTAAAGGATTTTATAATAATTGATGCCCTGTCTGGCTTATCTATTTAATTCTTGAAATCGATAATGCATTACATACGTCAGGAAATGAAAAAGCAGAAAGAAATTCGCTATTTTTAGGTCATCTGATAAAAAGTTTCTATGCTTCAAAATTTATGAAATGTGCATTAATAAAGAAATTTTCTTTTTATTTTTGAATGTAGCTGGAAATGAATTTGCTTCTACTCAAAATATTTGATATCATTTTTAAATAATATATATTCTTTGCCCATTTCAATACTTTTTACAGAGAGTAATAGGCTTAGAATCCTGAAATACATTACAGCGGGAGATCTTTTGCTACTAACCTGTTTATAGTTGCACTGTTTATTATCTGGAATAAATAATTAGAGATATTTATATTTTCAATTTCGTATCTACAACTAAAACAATGATTGAAATAATTATAATTGGTTTCTGATGATGACAAAACGTTTTAAGCAATTTTTAAGTAAGAATATAAAATTTTGATATTATCCTGGATGACCATTTTGTATGTTTTATTTCATTTTGCATCACTAAATTAAAATTTGCAAAAAATCTGCATTGTCACTAGAATGTTAAAAAAAAGGATAAATATTAAATAATTTCGGAAGATGATAAATTTGATAACGAATTCAAGGGAATACAGATTGATAGCAAAATTAATAAGCGACCTCACATTAACCTTTGACGCAAATATTTTATATTCATACATGATCTGCTGATGAATGAATGAAATGCATGTATTAAGTTTGTAATGTAAAAAAGGTTTGTGACGTGTGTGAGCTAGAAATGAGACTTCAGATTTTCAGAGGTCCATACCCTCAGAAGCTACTTTACCCCTCCTCCAATTGTAAAGGGGAACCCGAGAATAATAATTGTAGTTATTTAACAAAAAGTAACTAAAATAAACAATTTCTTTGTTGCCCTTAGTAGGAATTGACTTTTTTTTAATTTCTTCTTTTCCAAACTATTGCAGAATTCCGTTTAGTGTCTACGTAATTTTCCATACAAATGAAAAAAACCCAGATTGCTGGAGTTTTTTGATTTTGACAGCGCTATGATTTCCTAAGAATAGTCTAGGAATATGAATGGAATAGAAATACATAATTCTTTTATTACGCTCTGCTTAAACTTTAAACATATCTTATTATAATATGCGTGACTGAATTGAAAGTTAAAACCTCTCTGCATAACTAATGGAGGCAATTTAGTTTCCGGTCGAGTTTTCCTTTCAGGTAAAAAGGTCTAAATTAGAATATTGCATTAAACTAATAATAATAACAATTAAAACTATTAAAATAACACTACCTTAATGTTAGAATGTCAGAATTCAAAAGAATCATAGACATGACGGTTTATCTAAACTATTTATCCGAAATTAAATCTATAGTAAAAGGCCACTGATCTTCACAGACTTGTATAATTATTCATCTAATTATAAATTATCTATTATTCAAATATACAAATCGACATTATTCTTGACGACAAATGCATATTTTTAACTGCTATAAATTCAAATTTTAATCTTTTTCTAAATGCATGCGAAATATAATAGTTCTTTATAAATATTTCAAGAAATTGAGAGAAATAATCAATAGCATTTTTCAATGTTTTTATTCATATTCATCATTCACAATAAAAGAACTTCTTAGACAATTCAATAAAAAATAAAATAACTCCATAAATGACTAAAATCAAATAAAATCATAATCAATGGGAACAAGATAGTCATCTGAGTTGACTCGTATGAAATAATGATATATTGCATAACATTCTAACTTACTAATCTACATTATTTATACTTTGAAACGTCAATTTTTGTATTTTCAAATAATAAAGAAAATGAAACAATTCTACAAAAATATAGCAAATATTTGGGTGAAATAATCAACAAAAAATTTCTACGAATTTGAATTCATATTCGCCAAAGGAATAAAATGTAAAATATGATCTAGTTTAGAACGTCAAAAAAATGAAAAGAATCTTGGAGTTAATCATAGAAAACTGGTAGTGTTAAAAAGCCAGATAAATAAATCGTATATTTCGATAAAAGCGACCGTAATGTTTTTTTCAGCTATATTTTCACAGAATGTTCTTTTACTTCTGATCATGAATCTTCTCGTGTCTTCGTAAGCCACTTGGATGCAGAAATGGTTTTCCACAGGTGTCGCATTCATACATTGCTTCTTCCGTGTGTTTGCGAGCATGAATCTCTAAAGAATACATTCGATCAAATGATTTCCCACAAAATTCACATGAAAACTTTTTCCTAAGGTGAATTGTCATATGTTGCTTTAAACGACTGTTTAGTGCGAATTTTTGTCCACAAACACCGCAAGTGAACGGTTTCTCTCCCGTATGACGCCATTTGTGTCTCAATAAATAACTCTTATACAGAAATGATTTATCACAATATTCACATTTATGTTTATATTCTCCATCGTGGATTTTTTTGTGCCTTTTTAAACCACTTTCGTTTTTGAATACTTTTATGCAAACTTTACATGTCCACTGTTTCTCATTAGCAGTAGCTGCTAGGTATTGTTTGGGTTCAAATTCTTGATGACTAATACTTCCTTTCCTATCATATAAGGGCGAATGGGAAGGACCAGGAACTGCATGGACGTCACTTCTAAAGGTTTTCTCGTAAGTTTGAGGTTTTTCCAAACAGGGAGAAGTAGGTTGAACAGTTCCAAGATTCGATGTTTGCGACAAACAGGGATTTGTGTAAGGATCTGAAATTTCGTCGAATATTTCAGAGCAGATTGTTTTTAATTCAGGTATTTGCTTTCTAGTCGTCGTGATAAACACATTTTCATCAATGTCTAATTCATCCTCCATATCCTGCAGTATTGCATTTGCATCCTCGTTTCTCAGCATCCAAGGGCTCTTTGAACAGCGGTGCCCTTGGTGACGATCGAAAGGTTTATTACAGTGCAAACACTTCAATTCTTTCATTCTTTAAGAGAGATTATCTCCAATTTTGATGTTTCCATGCTTGATATATATTAGAGATTCTTTTTAATTCATTTCCCTTTCACTTCACTTCATAAAATTCTCCAACACTAATGTATGAAAATTCTTATGATGGACTTGTAAAGCAAAAATTAATAAGCGTGTAAGGCATATTCCTTGGCATATATTAATAAAATATAATTTAGCAATTTTAATGTTCGAACTTTTACTATAAATAATTTAAGACAAAACATCAGTAAATTCTCTGATTCCGATTAATATTGAATTTAATGCACTTAAGATAGCTTTATAGGAAAAATTATTTGAATAAATAACTACAGTCAAAGTTTGATTTAAATTATAATTTATAATTTTGATTTAAATTATAATTTAAAGATCCAAATGATTGTATTATTTTGTTGCCCCCAGGACTGGTCTAAAATACCCTAGAACGTTAGAAAATAACCTTTCAAATGGATTTTCTTTCTCACTGAACTCGTATTTTTCTTAAGGATTTAAATCATAAATATTATTTCAAGGGAAAAAATATTAGAAAGAAATCTTAAAAATAGTTTATGGAATGAAAGGTGTGAATATTGAAGAGAAAATTATTCCCATTATTTGAATCCCTTTCAAAATGACATATAAAATCATTAATACTTTATATTCTGTTGCTTAAAATCAGTTTTTTATAATTCAGAAATGAAACTATAAAATCAAGATAGAGTGAAATTGTGAAAATGTGAGATTATGAATGTGGTTCAAGAATGGATGTCCAAATAATAGATGTTATCCGGATTATTTGAAGAACAAAAAGAAAAATCGAAATCCTTCTTATTTATTTATTATTTATTTTTTAAACAAACTATATATATATAGATATAGATAGATATAGATATAGATATAGATATATTCTTTTCATAAAATTTGCTTTAAATTAATTGCTTTTTCCTTACAAATAGAATTATTAAATTAGTATTTGATGTATATATACGAAGAATTTTTTATATAATTTCAGAATGATAATACGAATAAATCTTATCATTATAAACCCATTTTATTGTGATATGATTTCAATGCACTAAACCTTTCTCCCCAAATGCTCTAAAAATGGTATGAATATCTCCAGTATCTGCCAACTATTTCTGAAGTTGTGGTTTCAAAATACAGACGCTTTTAATTCATTTTATAATTTATATAGCTTTAATTTTCTTTCTTTTAATAATAATGTTATTTATATCAAAAAATATTATGCTGGAGTTATTACAAAAGTGTAATAAATATTGGGACATTGGGTGGAATAACGAACATTTAGCAAATTATTTCTTAAATTATATCTCTTCATTATATAAAAAATACACTGTAAATAAAATATCTCACGTTTTTTTTAAGCCCTAAGATCATTTCTTCTGATAAAATTATATAACGAGAAAAGCAAATGTGAAAATTTCTAAGCAATATTATATGACAAATAGAATTTTCTTATTTTCTAAGCCGTAAATAAAGATGGGGATCAAAATGATTATCTATGGTTATCACGTGGTATTTTGTTCTTCAATACGTTCGTCTACTCGGCACCTTCAAATGGTTCCTTCAGCAGAATGTTGGTAAAAGTAGGAAAAAGTGCGAATAGCAGAATTATTCTTTTTAAGAATGTGTTGTTACTTGTGGAGTCTTCTATTTCCTGTTTCTGAAACTATTAAAATGAACTCATATTTACACTCATAACTCATTCATTCTGAACACATTAAAATTTTGTTTAGGATTTTCTTTCACAGCATTTAACATTTTAATATTAATAATTTAAATATTTTAGTAACTAGATGATTTTAGAATTGTATTGCGTTTCCAAAATAAATTGTAATGTTATCTACAAAAGAGAAAATCAAAATGTAAGGAGAATTCATTTCCGCAGTTACGGTTCAATGTACTGGGAAATAATTATTCTAAGTAAGTTTCCTCAAACAATTTCAATAAATAGTATCTAATATGACAAAAATCATCAATAAAATGTTATATTGATCAACACATTTTTTAAAAAAAACCTGAAAATATCTGATTTTAAAATAATGATTGAAAGCGTTTGTTCTTCGGAATCATAAACGTTTGCCAACTATTATTAACTGTAACTGTATTAACACAGTAGCTATTATTTTTCAAGAGAGGGCAAAAATCAAGAGGGGGGGATTTTGAATATGTGAGATTCTGAACGCAGTTCAAGAAAGGATATAAGATACTCTTCAAGAATAAATTTAACACCGATTATTTGAAACTTGCAAAAAGAGATACAAAAATCTTTCCTACTAGATTTTCTCACTTTTCATCAAGCCCGTCTCTTCAAAATTCCAAAAATGAAATGACGGAAGCCAGATTAAAAGATTTGTAATCAGCCACAAAAGAAAAAAAATGGAGTCATTCGACTTTTTAAAACACACAAAATATATTCTGTTATTTCTTTTCTCTTCAAAACTTCAAACTGGGGAGTTTTTAACTTTTATTTAATTTGGTTAGGTTGGTATATATTAGGTTGGTATATATATGGTATATATTAGGTATATAACATATAAATTTCACTTTAAAAACTGCGCATTAAAAAACCAAAAATACTCCCAAAAATTGGGACATTTCATTACGTTAACAAAGTTGTAATATAAACCATTATAATGAGGAAAATTCCCTTCATCGTTAAATGAATAGTTTTAATTCTTTAAAAATTTAATGAAAAACTTATTCTCACTAAAATAATTGATATCCTTTAATGATTAACCTTTAATCCCTTTATAAGACCCCAACAAAACAAGAAAGTGAAACAGCCGAAAATTTCTCTTTTTTAAGCAACTATTGAAAGTTAATTTTACTACGGATTCAGGACCACTAACTGTAAGTTGATCATATGAGCATTCAAATGGGGTTCGAAAAAGAAAATTAGATATCAATCATATTTTTATAATGAAATATCTGATTTTTATTCACAACTCAATTTGAAAGCCTTGAAAATTGTACTTGAAAGCATCCAACTACATCAAGGATTTCTTTGACCTTCTCCAGATGGATTACACATCTTTCTGTAAATAATTTCACAGCTAAAAAAATGAATAGCGCACCGTTGATGACGAGCCTTCAATTCAGTTTTTTTTTTTTTAGTTTCTAGGGATGAACTTCGAAAACTGCTTTGTCTCGAACGTATCAATTAATCATTAATAGTTTTAAAAAAATTCCAAAAGTTCTCTTTTTAATGCTGAATTGATGCATTTCTTAATTTTTATTCTTTGTTCCGTGACACTGTAAAATTTCTATCGCCTGATTAGCAAAAAAAACGAATGCCTAAAACGAAGAAATTATAAGATTTTTAATTAGATTAGTGTAATTCAACTGTTTGGATTCTTCTTTGCCAATTAAGTGAGATATCCCGTTCTATACTTCATCCACCATGACGGGTCTCAATCTTTTCATCAAATGAGTGAATCTATAGTATTTAAACAAATTTAAAAGTATTAAACAAACGCTGATTTTAAGAGTATACGTAAAATAATTATTTTCATGTCTTCTAATTGCATTGTAAGCTCGATGCATCTTATTAAGCCTGCTCTTATTAAGCATATTAAGATCTTATTAAGCATAATAAGCATGCATATTATGCATAATGCATAATAAGCTCTTATTAAGCTTTATCTGCCTCTTGTAATAGTAGCAATTTCTGTGATAGTAGCAATTTATATTCCTAACTAAACATATTGTCACGAAGACACGGATAGCTAGAAACAATTGCGTTTACTAGCACCAAGCAACTCGCTTGAGAACAGAATGAGGAACTGAGCAGAACTCAGCTTTTATACATCTGGGGAACATTCCAGAATCATCTCGCTCGAATAGTAAAGAATGTTCTAGAATCATCTTGATTTTAGAGAAATAATAAGAACCATTTTAAATTAAAAATCCAGTCTTTGAGTAAAATGCACTGGCAGGGAATCGAACCAGGAACCAATGGATGCACAGTCCAATGCTCTGTCAATTTACCTATGGTGAATCATAACAGGCTTTATTTTTGCGGCATTATATTTACATTGGTATTATTACATTCTATATAAAATTTGTCAATAATTTCAATTAACCACGCATTTGTTAGTGCAGAATTTTCATTATTATTTCGTTTAACTTCTGAATACTGATTCACATCAATTTCATTCAAATCATCCTTAATTGTAAATTTTGCGTAAACATTCTTACCAAATATTTGTCTGATTATTCTAGTTGTCGTGGTGTATACTCATTCCAATTGTCCTTACAAAAGAGATAGGAATTATTTTCAACACAAGTGACTGCTCTATAACGTAACTGCCATAAATATCGAGTCAGTAATATATTAATATTCAATCTAAAAAAATACATCCACTTAAAATGCGCAGAAAATAACTAATAGTTTGACGGAATCAAATCTTGTGTTTCTGAGCTATTTATTTTTGTAGACGTCATTGATGTTGCCGTAAAATATTCTGAAAGCGTTACAATTAAAGTAGATTTAATCGATGAACAAAATATATTTTGATTAGATTCCTAAATAGAACGCTGGAACTTTTTCTAAAAATAAAACTATCTGCATAAGATTCGATTTTTATGTCCAGTATATACAATTTAAAACAGGCTTTCTTTTATGTGATGCATTGGTATCTTGTATTATCTTGGTAAACGAAATGAGCTTGAATTGTAACCGCTTAACAGTTTTACCCGTATGCCGTACGTGCATTTATTTATTGAATTTTTACAACATTAAGCTAAAAATAAACCATTCATATTGATTATAATTCAATATGAAAATTATTTCGAATACATAGATAAGTCAGGTATTCAATGGATTTCCATTTGAAAAAAAAATAAAAAAATATTCCTAAAATAGAAGGTGTTATCTTAGATAGTAAAACAGCTAATATCTTCTTGAATCAAAACTTTGGAATAGATTTCGATTAGAAAATATTGAAACGGCCTATTTATTACTTTTTTAAAAATTAATTCTATCGTTGATCCAAATCGGCCTCTGTAATTATAGGTTGATTCTTCCTTTTATCTTTTCTTTTAATTGTTCTTTAATCGTATAAGATATAATTTTGAGTTCAAAACTTCTTATGGATTTCAGTTATATTGTGTCTATTGTACTAGAGACTAACTTCAGATATTTTTTTGTGTTTCTTAAGAAAAAAAGGGAAACCGGAAATGCATTTGAATGCACTTTTATTTTTAACAGATCCGAATCAAAATTGGATGCAGATCATGTCTGCTTGGTATGGGTCTGCGAACACTTACCAAAATTCATTCATCTAAAGCATTCCTTTGAATTATAGAATTTATTTGCAAGGATATGTATAAACAACGACACCGACAGTTCACCGATTAATTTCAAACAAAGTGTAGAAAAGATGTATAAATCGAATGCTGAAACAGGACGGCAGCCTTTTATCTTCTATCTTTTCTTAGTCTGCATTTTATTTCAGGGTTCTTTTTTTATTTCAGCTCAACAAGTGTCTCTTTCATTCTGGTTCTGTTAAAACGGTGCTGCAAACTTTTTATTCATTCTTCTTTTTCCCTTGGGCAGTTTAGCCAAGAGTTGTTCTTGGTTCTGGAATAGCCTGGGAACCAAACGTAATTGATTTTCTGCGATTTTATTTCATCATGTTGATACATTGATTACTGGAAGTGATAACTTGTGAATCATTTATGCTAATAATTTTCAGAATATGGCCTGAATTGTGATTCATTGTGTTGTATAAGGAGTATAACATTTTTTTAAGTTTTGAACTTCTCTCTCTTTTTCGATTGGGGTGAACACTCTAAAAAGGTCAAGAATTTCATTGTCAATGCCAATTTTAAAGTTTCATTTAATTACAAAGAGTGTTTCAATGAAATTTTAGGAAATGAAAAATACGTCTTAACAAAGAAACTGCCTATGCCGCTATGGGAGAACAGATCGAGACATCTAGGAATATAATTGAATTGTCCGGAATAGATCGGAGCATGCGCGGGTGCCCGCAAGTGCAGGAGACAGCAGAGTCTGTTGAAAAGAGTGCCATTAAATGGATGGGGAATTGCATGTGACAACCGGATTGTGCTCACATTACAAAATTTAAAGTCTGATGTATACTATGAGATAGTCCCAAGACTTAGAAAGTCGATCAAAAACAAAATATTGGGACTTTTCACGGTGGGTGTGGTTCTGCTCTTTTATAAACCACTTCAACGTATCAACATGGTACCAATGGCGGAACTGGCCAAGTGCGAGCATCATCACCATCTGTCTTACAGTCCGGACATGTCACCCTGCGATTTTAATTTGTTTGGTTCCCTAGCAAATTAACTGAAAGGAAAGTGCTTCAAATCAGACGGTGAATTCAATTATGCTGAGAAAGTCTCGCCACGGTCACATGAATTTCAGGAACAAGAATTCTTTCGGTTCTCTAATCAATGGGATTGCTGTGCAGTTAACTGTGGTGAATGATTTGAATAAAGTACATTTAACCCATAGTATGGTTTCGTACCATTTCATTTAAACAGCGCTTGTAATATGATACAAACCAGTGCATCAAATTCCTATATGAGCACGTAGACTGAATATTCAGATAAAGTGGTGAATTATTTATTCAAAAATGACATATATAATTTTTAACATCTAACAATATGCAAATTTAATCGCCATCATTACTATTTATCGTAAATTTGCAAATACATTTTAAATTCTAGCTTCCAGGTTAAAATGATTACATCTCAGGTCTTTCAATCTCCAACTCATCCTACTTTATAATCCATAAATCGTGCTACGTCGGCTTAAAATGTATTTAACAAAGAAACTGCAGATCTTACAAACTAAGATAATTCTACACAGCATTTCTTGTTCTTAAGAAAAGAGCCTATAATACTTTCGAACAATTACTGCACATGTAAACGCAGAAGTTGCATTTATAAAATTGCTTTTTTAATTATTATAACG
>JAOUZG010030867.1:158525-174513 GCA_026289955.1 Argiope argentata | reverse complement strand
ATCATTGGAAAAACACTTTTCCTTGCAGTTGCTGTTGTGTCAGGATTATATCATCTTCTTCATTTGCTAACATTATTGATTTTGTTACGATAAATATTCCTTCTGAAAAATTATTGATATCTTTTTGAATTTTTGCCTCCTCTGAATTTTCGACTCACAATATCTTCAGATTTTTAAATGTATATACATAGCACGCTCAGTCATGGACTCTTTAGGCCAATTTTACTCCATCCATCCAATCTATATAATAAGTCACAAATTTAAGGCGACACTCGCCCGAAAAATTCTCGAAAACTTGTAGATCTGACAACAGAAAAATAAAACCTATCATCAGGAAAATTTGTCAAATTTGTAGAATTCATACAAAAAAATTTTAAATTAAAAGTGTAATATTTGAATTAAAACTATTTCAGTTATAGAGAATGTGAAGTATTTTTATACTAGATCAAAAGTATTAATTCTGAAATTTGCTCAATGATTTCAATCATGCATTCTCTTACGATGCATCTTGCTATCGACGCTGCTCGTGAACCCTTTTCCCCAAACTGGGTATTTGTAAGATTTCTCCACCATATGACTCAGGATATGTGTCCTAAAAGGAGAGGCCTGTGCAAATGCTTTTGAACATATATAACAGAAAAAGGGATTTTCGCCAATGTAATGTTTACAGAAGAATGTAATGAATTCAATATTTTATATATAATGTAATTTTTTATGATGTATGCAATATAATGTTTATTGAAGTTTCCTTTATGAGAAAATAATAAATCTGCACTCGGATGGTTTGTCGCCGGGATGTAATCGATAGTGATTTCCAGTCTTACATTCGGATTTAAAAAAATTAGAACATATATCGCAAAGGAATTTTTGGTTATGGGGTCATAACCTTGAAGGTCCTGCTCCAAAGTCGTCTTTCATGGACGAGATTGAATCCTCTTCGTTGGCAAACCATTTGTCGCATTTACTGGAATCTTCGGAAGTAATTTCAGATATAATGAGCTTAATTTGTAAATCCTTTGAAGTTTCGATGGTGTCAGCTTTCAGTTCCTCGTTTTTTTGTGAAAAATCAGAATTAAAAAGAGAATTCTTGCTTTCAGTGCCATTTCTGTTTACTGAAAGAATTATTTTAATCACAAAATCTAAGGAATCCAAAAAAAATCTTTATCCATATTTAAATATTTCCATTTATTTTCTTCCATTTTCATTTATTTCTTCTTATTTAAAAATTTATAATCTGTTCATTTTTTTATAAATATGAATTCTATTGTTGATCCAAATCTGCCTCTGTGACTATAGGTTGATTATTCCTTTTATCTTTTTTAAAACTGTTTTTTAAATGTATACAAATAATTTTTCATTCCAAACATCTAATAGAATTTAGCTGTTTTGTGTCCATTTTATTTGAGACTAACTTCCCATATTTTCTTATTCTTCATAAGAAAACCATCCGAAAAGGCACTTTTATTTTTAACCGATTCATATCAAAATTTGATGCAGATCATGTCTGCTTGGTAGGTGCCTGCGAATACTTATCAGGATTTCTTTGTCTAAACCGCTCATTTGGATTATAGTATTTATTTGCATTCATTAGCGTGGTGAGTTCATTGATTAATTTATTGCAACGAGTAGAAAAGCTGTATAAACTGGATGCTAAAACATGACGGAAGTTTTTATCTCTTATATTTTTTAGTCTGTATTTTAACTCAGGGTTCTTTTTTATTTCCGATCTACAATTATCTCTTTCATTCTGGTTCAGTTAAAACGATCCTGCAAACTTTTTATTTATTCTTCTTTCTTCCTTGTGCATTTTAGCCTAGCATTTTTCTTGCTTCGAAAAAAATCTTGAAATTATACATAATTTAATTCTGCAGTTGTATTTGACATATTGATGCACTGATTACTTGAAGTAATAACTTGTGAGTCAATTTTGATTCCAATTTTTATAATATGGCACAATATGTGATTAACAGTGAACTAATTATAAGGAGCAGAACAACCTTTAAATTTTGAAGGTCCCTCTTTTCACAGATTCTGGTGAACACTCTAGAAAGGTCATAAATTTAATGTTTGATACCAATTATAGAGTTTAATTTAATTAGAAGGAGTTTGTCGATTCAAAATGTACGAAAGGAAAGGTACGTCGTAACAAAGAAACTGTTTATGCCGCTGTGTGAGAACGTGGCGAGGCATGAAAGGATGTCATTTGATTTTTTCGAATCTTGCAGACTAAAATAATTTTTAGTGTACCTGATTCGAATTAAATGCACATATTTTTAATACAACTGTCTTTTCCTGTAATCTAAGTTCTTCTTTATTCGAATATTATTGTTTTTTTTATATATATACGACAAAGTATTTGATCTTCAAGATTTTTCAAATATACCAATGAATCATCTTTTTCCTGGAAATGAATTAATTTGTCTTTATTTGAAATCGATAAAAGTTTATGTTGCTCTGTATATTACTGATACTGTTTAATGGTAAAATGAGTAAATTAAAACAAAAAATGCACATTTAGTCGAACGTGCTATTCATACACTCTTTTTCCCCATTTTTATGCTTTCTATTGAGCGGTTCTCAGCCCGAGATTCTGATTACTCACCAGATGGAAGCTATCCAAATTAGATAAACCAATAAAACTGCAGAAGGGAAAATGACGCTATACCATCAAATACAGGAGAATTTATAAATGATTCTTAAGCGAATTTCATATAATGCATCCTGGATTCGAAACTTACATTCAAAAACCATGTGAATTACAACTCCAAAAAGTTCTGGGCAAAAATCCATCAACTCATCCCCCTTATTGGACGTCAATCGCCTCTTTCGCTCGATAACAAAGTCAGGCTGTATAAACAAGTAGTTAGGCCCATACTCACCTATGCAGACCAAATTTGGGGACTCGCTGCAAAAACGCACAGAAACAAAATTCAAGTCCTCCAGAACAAAATTCTAAGGATTATCACTAATGCGCCCTGGTATGTCAGGAACGAAGTCATCCACAAGGATCTAAAAATTGAAGTCATCGAAACCTTCATCACCAAACTCTCCAGAAACTTCTTCACTAGCCTCAAGAATCATCCAAACCCCACAATAGCTATCCAAACTTCCTATGCCATCTGTGAGAGCAAATATAACTTCCCATACGCCACCACAAAATGGTCTCTTCCTCTCAAGCCGCCTTAATAATCTCTTTTACTCGTACATGCCGATTTTCTTTTTACCTGCCGCATAATCATCTACTCACGCTTAAGCACCATACTATAAAATTAATCTCACGTGGCCCTTTGGCCAAATCCAATTCGCTTTTTTAAAAGCAAACTTTCTCAGGGTTCCCCTCACCTCTGTTATTATATCAGACTGAGTAGAAGTGCAGTTGCACTGGTACTCAAGAAAGCATCCAAAATCAGTTCATATAATGAAAAAGAATGTGAGAGGCATTATAAAAAATACAACACCCAGAGTATTACAATTTAAGTTTGTTTACTGATTTTAAAATATCTTGATCAGAAGTATTTGATGTAAAAGGTATGGAAACATATTAAATTGGACTTACACTAACTTTCAACTTTATAGTAAATTAAAAATATTTTGTTATGTTTCTTTTTATTTAGGTTTACGGTGAAAACGTATATTAAATTTGAATCAAAGGATGTTTACTTTTCAAAATTAAAAGCTTTTTTCCATTTTAACCATAAGAATTTAAATCAAAAAGCGATCCCATATTCAATAGGCTTACGCATTGAATGTTTATTAGCATGTCATTTAATTGTCGAAAGGGCTAATAGTCTTAGTCAATATGTAAAGTAGGATTTAGTAAATGAATCAAATATATTTATATGAAGTATTATTTGATAAAAGATTTCATTCGAATTCATATTTGCCACGCATTATTAAGTTTTCTACCATTTATTCAATCCTGTTTTCAAGAATCAAGAATGTTAATATCGACTGTCTACACTTGAGTGAGGTCCGAATACTTTTGAATAACGCAATCTTCACTCAATTTTTGTAGGCAAATAGATAATATTGTCACGAAGACAGAATTAAAGACACGGATGGGTAGAAACAATTGCGTTTATTAGCATCAAGCAACTCGCTGGAGAACAGAATGAAGAACTGAGCCGATCTCAGCTTTTATACATCTGGAGGACATTCGAGAATCATCTCGCTCGAATAGAAAAGAATGTTCTAGAATCATCTTGATTTTAGAGAAATAATAAGAACGATTTTAAATTAAAATTCCAGTCTTTGGACAAAATGTGCTGGTTGGGAATCGAACCAGGGACCAACGGATTCACAGTCCAATGCTCTGCCAATCGAGCTATGGGGAATCATAATAGTCTCTCTTTTTGCGGCATTGTTTTCCTCAATAAAAAGGACATCATCCAGCGGTTATTCGGTTCTTTTTTATGGAGCGTGTTATAGGTCCTTTGTAATCGCCCCATTAATTTGTGTTATTTTCCGGATAAACAATATCCTGACTTGCTTTGTCTTCCATTTCAATCTGCTTAGCCGGATCGTGATCTGGTTTCATACGTGAGACAATGGACAATAATTTTTCGATTTTCTTCCACGGGAAGCAGGGTCAAATATTTAGCATCATAGGTCACATCTATTAGACCGCGTAACACCTGATATGTTCCAAAATATCTTCTTAAAAGCTTCTCTGATTGGTCAGCTTTTCGTACCGGAGTATAGATCCATACAAGATCTCTAGGAGCATAAGATTTTAATCGGTGTTTGGAGTCGTAGCGTCGGCGGTATGTATCTTGAGCTTTCAAAGTACGGACTCGTGCTAGTTGTCTTGATTCTTCAGCTCTAGCAATTATTTTGCCTAAGTAAACATCATCCACAGCATCAGGACAGAATGGTAATATAGTGTACATTGGTTCGAACCTTAAACCCGATTCTACCAAAGTTCCTCAACCCTTGTAATTCTTTCTAAATAGTTATTGAAGTGAGCTTACGCATAGTAAAAAAAAACTAATCCTAAGTTGCGATACAGCATATTTATCCCATCTTAGTAAATGCCCTAGTACTTTTATTTTGCATCGATTACTTTTTCAAAAGCAAAGGGCTGAGTATTCTTTCAAATGAAACTAATTTTCAATAATTGACAATGTGATGAGTCTGTAAACAAAATAAAAAGGAATAGTGCTATCTTATTAAAAATAAGTTTCAAGTGCTTTAAATAATATTAGTAGTATTTTGAACGGGAAATCTTAATTTAGAACAAGAGTCAAATGGTGCGGAATATTTTTTAATCATCAACAAAATTTACATTTCTGAAATAATTGAAATAGAAAATTCCACGTTTTTAAAAATGAAAAGATTGAAGTAAAATACGAAAATAAATGTTTCAGGATTTTATTTTGCTGTTAATATACTTCTTTTTAGAATTATTTCCTAAAATCCCTTAATACACTTTCTGATTACTTAACATAACTTAGAAGTAATTAATTCTAAATTTGCTTTGAAAAAAGAATTTGGTAAAAAGTAAAAAGAAAACGGTAAAAAGAAAAAGTATAAGTTCTTTCTTATGGGTTATGAAAAAAGAAAAATAAAGCAGTCTTAATTTAATTCTGCTATAATTTATTTAGTTGAATAATTTTTGAAGAGAATCTCATTGAATTTCAAAACATTTCAGTGCTATAAATGAAGTTGAAAGAATCAAATTATAGTAAATGTTTTCTGTAAAATGTAATGAATGTGGTGAAATGTAAATTTTTATTTCATGCGCATGCATATCTCTATTTTAAATTCTTATCCTTTTATTTTTATCTTGTTGTTCTATATCATCATTCACATTCTGAACACTCATAAGAGTTTTTATTGTTTTAATAAACCATTAAAATACACAAAAAGTAATAAATTCGAATCAACTGGAGAAATGAGGTTAGAAAAAATTTCTCCCATCACCCATGTCTTCATCTCTATCTCTGCACTAATGTAAGACTTCTGAATCGTATATTTATGCTATCTTATTGGTTTGCAGATTAAAAGAGATCACAAGTTATCTTAGATTAATTAGTAAAATCATAAAGCGAAACAAAATTTTAAATAACAGGTTGAGCTTTACTCAATAGGATGGAATCCAGCATTTAAATTGAGGAAGACGGGCTCTAGCATGTTAATAAATGAAACGAGAAATTTATAATTTATTCAAGTGTTGAATATGTTTTAACTATAGGGAAGAGTTGCAAGATTTTAAAACTCACTAGAATGGCAACCCTATAAAAATCTGAAGAAACAAAAACTTAATTTTGACTCTTCAATAAAAATTCATTTTACATTTTTGACAAGACAGAATTTTATCTAAATTGAATATTAATGGACCAATATCGTTGCAAAAGTTGTGGTAATGTAGTGACAGATGGGGAAAATCACCCTTGCTATTTCCATAAAAAATTTGACTCCAAGTATTCACGACAACGTCAAGTAGAATGGGATAAAAAGTATGATGAAGTGAAAGAGAATTCTACGGAAAATTCAAATGACAATTCTCGTTCCAGAAGTTCGATTTTTCGTCATGACGAAAGTGAAAATTCTGAGCCTTTGAATTTATCTAAATTTCAATATTATGAAGAAGTAAAACCACTTAGCACAGAAGCTAACAAGTATAAGACTTCTGCTGGGAGCTCCAAGAATGCACAGTTAAAGAATCCTAGTCATACCTCTTATTTTAATCCCATTTTAAATGTATCGACGACAGAAGCCCAAAGCAAAAAAGATGCATCTTTTGGAGATTATTCAGAAAGTCTTGAATATATTATGGGATCTGAAAACGTCCATCGTGAAGCTTCTGAAGAAACGCGAGTTGCAGCCAGATCAAGTGGTTTTGAGATGGAAAAGGAAAGAAGTTCACTTAAGTCGGAACTTATGCCTTCAACAACTGCTGAAAAATGCAAAATGTCTTTTGAAAATATCAAATGGCAGTCTTTGAATAACGATAAAATTAATTTTATTGATAAACTAGAAAGTGTCGTCGAAAAAGTTCGTTCAGTGAGTAAATTTATTTCTGGAATTGAACATTCGATTTTGAATCCTGATCCACCATCTGAAAGATATCAGCCGAAAAGTGGAAAAAGTCCCGTGCCAAAATGTGTGAATAATAAAAATATTTCACCTGAAGTGCTCTCTGAGCGTCACAATGAGAACAAAAAAAGTTTTCTAATGAGAAAGAGCCAATATATTACAAGGAAGCTGACGATGCTTCGGATCTTCAGGAATGCCCTCTAACAAAAGAAGCTTTCCTTGCAGTTTATGCCCTAAAGAATTCAAGAAATTACAATTCTTAATCCACCATCATCGCGTGCACACAGGTGAAAAACCTTTCGGGTGTGGTGTCTGTAATAAAGGTTTTGCTCAAAAGGGTAATCTGAAGGTGCATCTCAGGATGCATACTGGAGAAATGCCTTATAAATGTCCAGCTTGCGAAATTTCTTTCAAGCGCAGCGAGACTTGTAAAAGGCATTACAAAAGCCAGCACGAGCGCAATTAAATTTCGGAGGTTAGAAATTGTTTTCCTATAGAAATAATTCCTATAGAATAAATGGAAATTTTTCCTATTGAAATAATTCTTTAATCTAGTATGAAACTAAATTGAATTCTTTTTTTAGGTTCAAAATTTGTAATTATTATAATTTTTTTTTTAATTTTTTTTTACAAATTCTACTATTTGACGAATAATATTTATAAAATTGAAACATCTAAGGTATTACTTTTTATTGGATTATTGAAGATGAAAATATCTGTATTTCATCAGATATTTTCAGCTTCTTTTCTGAACAGAAATGATATATATTTTTCTGCTCAGATTACATTATATTTTACAAATAAATGGACTTATGATCGATTAATAATTGTTATAATCGACTACAAAATTTTATTTGCCATTGGTTTACCCCCATGGTCTTTTTTAACCTGATATTTAATCAAATAATAATATTAGTATTCGTTCCATTTGGGAAATTTAGATAACTTGTAAGAAAATAACTTTAAGGCTAATAACGATTTTTTTTTATTGTACTTTGAGAAATAAATAAATACTTAATAAATATTTTTATAATTCGCAAAATGTCTCATGTCTGTGATTTTTTATTTTTTGGGGAAATTTTAGTGGTGATTTTCTATGAAAAAAAATTATATTCTTTCATATTCAGGACCAGTTTTTTTTTTCATTTATTTGTGAAATCTTTACACTCTAAAGATGAATGCCATTATGTTTAAAATAATTGGCGTTTAGAGAATTAAATTTATTTATATGTTTAAAAAGACTGTCTGATTTGGTAAAAGAAATTAGGCTTTATCAGATGAGTTATTTAGTAAATTTATGAATTTAATTTAATTTTAAAAAATAAACTGCTTTTTGGCATATTCCCACTATCAATCCCAAAATCTCCCTAATAAATCTTGTGGCTGAGTTTTACGCCGTCCAAAAATTCATTGTCATCTTTTCGCTGATAACATTTTTGGTTCATAACTGTCTTACCCATTTAAAAAAATTAAAACTTATTAAACTTAATGTAAACTTATTTTAAATCAATGTAGTCAATTTTTGAAGTGATTCTCTGATGATAATTGTTTTTAGCAACGTTTCATTTTGTTTTTTTTACCATTGTTAATAGTAAAATATTAAGTTTCGAATTATTTTTGTATGTTGATTGGCTTTAATTTAAGACATTATTTTTATAAAAATTTTCAAGCATTTCTTAGATAATTAAAATTTAGTTTCGATCAAATTGGTAATATAAGTTATTTAAATGTACTCATTCTTAGCGCTGTTACATTTCCTAATAACAAAATCTCTTCCCGATTGGTAAAATGCGGTTTTGTTATGATATGCCGTGACATTTGATCTTCAATATTTTCTTCTATGGGCCATTTCCTTTCTTCTATTGTCGTGTCTTTCTTATTATTTTCCTTTTGATGAATTATTGCGAAAAAAACTAATTGTTACATTGTTTTTTAAGATTAATGCATTGCTTTAAATTTCAAGAAAAATTAAATAGACACCGAATTTATTAAATCATATTCAATGAATTCTTTATCGAAAATCACAATAAGAATTTTTATAAAGAAAAAAAAACGGAAAATAATTACAGCACGCTTTATTGAACTTTTTAGAAAAAAATATATAAATAGCCTCTACAAAGTAAATTTCGATACATAAATAGGACGAATTCTCCGTTGTTGTTTCTAATCCCCATGACCAGCTGAGCTGGATTATGTCCTGGAACTCATTTACTCTGAGAAAGTCCAGTACCAAAAGGGGATCATGAACCAGGTCCTGTCTGCTATAGAGATCAGCTTTGATACACCTAATCTACTTCGCTTTTGCAATTAAGTACCCCTTGATCCAGTAAAAAAGTTGTTTTTTATAAAATTCGCGGTTGTCGTTTTTATGTATGAAACAGTTTTCAACATTATTGGAAGAAGCTGTAACAGATACGTTTTCTTTGCTTTGGAATTTCGTCATCTGAACATCTGGAGTGGAATTAAAATTCGAAATATTAAAAGCAGTCCTTAGTTCTCAATTACTGGAATTCTTTACAAAAGTCCTACTTCTGTTTCTATTTGAGAAAGATAGAAGAAAGACATTTTTCATTATTTCAAAACCTCGACACATTTATCAGTTCAGATTTTTTGCTATCGATTTGTCGGACAACCTGACTTAAATGCAGAGAGTTATCATTCAAATTTCCACCAGATTTGTTTTTAATTTCAACATGAGTTCCACGTGAAATTCCTGTCTTCCGTCGTGAATATACGTTGTCATCAATCTTGCAAAAGAAGCACGGGTGATTCTCACAATGAGTCACTGTATTTTCGAAAAGCTGGCACAAGTAGGGAACCATTAATTTTCAACTGAAAGAAAATAACAAGTTATCAGATTTATAACAAAAGGCTAAATAGATGCAACAACGAATTTTTTCTTTTCTCCAGCTATTTCAGATTGTAAAAGTCATTGATGAGACTTAATTTTCGTAAATCATGTTTTGTCAAATTATATTCAATGATGAATAAAGTTTGAATGTTTCATTTGTTAAAGAAAGTACTAGAGACCTTTGCCCTAAATGCAGAAATCCAATATTCAATTTTTAAAATCAACATTCGATTCAGATTCACTAACTGAATTACAAAGAAAATAATGATTAAGATCCATATCGCCTATTGTTACCGTAGAGGTAAAGAAGAAAATTTGGTATTGATGATTTTTTTTTAATCTTCAGAGACACAATTGGTTCGAATTTATTATTTTGAGTGTATTTTGATTATTAATTTCAACAATAATAGTTCTTGTGTGGTTTAAATATATTTGACTATAAGCGAAGATATTATAAAGATAATGAAATACATGAATTTAGATTTTCCTTTCTATAAAATAAAAATTTACCTTAAACCAGATTTTACCAGAATATTTTTTTTTTCATTCTTAACTACGCTCGGAAATGGGAAATGGTTTGAAATTCAATGAGATTCTGTAAAGGAATATTTTAGGAAGAGTTTCCCAGATAAAATCATAGCTTTCTTTTTTCTGTTTCTTATAATATAATTATATGTTATTTATAAATTATTTCCTTTTTTCTTTTTAAATACATTAAAACATAATTTAATGCCTATTTTTGTTTATTTGCATCTAAAATTTTTGATTAATCAAATTATATACAAAAAATTGTTTTAAGACGGAAAATATAAAATCAGTAAAATAATTTTTTTTCATTTTTTTAATCTTATTATTTTGACCGATTATTCTTTTCTATTTCAAATCTTTGGCCAGCATAAATTTTTAGTTTCCTCAAGATACTACTGAAAAGGTAAAAAGCATTATTTGACTGTAATCCTGAATTGCTATTCCCTTGCCACTTTAGAGTGCGATATTATTGCATAAAAACCAAAACATTTCCGACTTTCTCTCATAGGAGTTTCAAATCGTCCCTATAATCTGGGAGCCCCGGCTCGAGTCCTGATTCGAACATGGTTGTTTTTTAACCTGTGTTCGATATGTGAGTTATGTGAATTTTCTACTCTCTATTAAAAAGGGTTCTGCAAGCGAATGTGTGAGTGTCATCTTCAAATCAACTGGAAATTAAACTTCTACCCTAAATATCACACGGGTATTTACCATCACTAGCTATTAAATTCAATTTCCGTTGTACCTTGTACATGACATCATCATCATTAATTAAAACATCAAGATTATTTCTGATTCCGTTTTTTAATGGAATATAATTTTAGATTCTTATAAATTAAATAAATGTGATATTTGGAAAAAACCCTTAAAAATATGACATTGGAAAATTTTGATTATTTTATACTCTAGCAAATTGGATAAATAATCAATAATTTATATATTAAACGACATAAAAAAGAAATCATGATGTAAATTTTGGCAAGAGAGAATTTCTTCCCTGAGGTTATTGCTATAATTAGTTAATTTACTAATGTCAAACATATTTAGTTATCTAATAATAAGATGCCGTATGAAAAGTTTTCTCTATTCTTTTAATTGTTCAAGAAGTCCATTGCTACGTGGGATTCCTCATAAAAATTAGAATATAAACTATAAATACTTCAAATTTCCGTGAAAGTTTGTATATATATATATATATATATATATATATATATATATATATATATATAAATAGAGAGAGAGAGAGAAAGAGAGAGATACAATATTTTAATAAATCCTTTGATCGCTAGCTATTAATATCAAGTTTGTGACAAACAATACAATGGATCAAAGCATTTATTTTCAAGAAAGCATTCAGTTTTTCAAATCGATGATCCATAAGTTCCATGAGATTCAAATCCATGAGTTCCTGTTTAGTACTACCGTAAGTTGTAAAATCTTAAACTTTAATGACGTCATTGAAAAGTTCTTTCATTCCTAAAATATTTCTTTCTCGTGAAGCAATTCCCTTATTTAAACCAATCCTTTTAGTTTCATATTCGAGATAAACCATAAAAGACTTCTGCTTATATCATTAAAGCACTTCCATTTACTCTCTCTCAAGCGACATTACATACTCGGAACCCGCTGATTGAAGAGACAAACTGGAAGAAGATTCTATTTGTTTTAGTTCATAAACAGGTGAGTAGCGACTGATGCTCCGATTGAACCCTTGGAAAATCCACATTCGGTTATGTATTTGGGTTTAAGGAATTTCGTAGAAGCTTTTTAAACGATTTTCAATTTCTGCAATATTTAAGACTGAATGAAGAAATGAAATAAGAGTCCGATTCCTATGCACCGAGAGATTCTTTTGATTTTGTTTGAGATTTATTTTGAGAAGGGACTACTAAATTTTCGTACTTCGTTCGAGACAGACAGAAATGAAACTCTTTTTTTTTTCATTTAGCAGGAAACACTTTGGTTCGAATTGGTCACTTCCTTTTTATAAAAATAGAGTACATAATTTTCCTCCACTTTTCCTGTATATTTGTTTCATCTTCATTATATTATTTTTTTCCGATTATTCTAGTTGTGGTGATGAATTACAACTATAGTGAGTATAGCAGTAATTATGAATTACAACTATAGTGATTATAGTAGTACTTATGAACTACAGTAATAGGGATTATAGCAGTAATTCAAGATTCCATTTTAATACAGGCTGGTGCGTTGATCTATTTTTTTCAGATTAAATAAAGCACCGGAGAACCCAAAATATAAATAAATAAAAGGTCTTGCACAGATGATAACAGTACTACAGTTTCTTCTCGTAGTTAATTATGAACGCATTGAAATTGATGAAATAGTGAATTCTTTAAATTTTATAATGTAAAAATACATTCTATGATCAATTTATGAGATCATCCTATTCGTAATTAACCTTCTTTCTGAAATCTTAGCATCTGACAATGAAATTATAATGAAATCTCAAATCAACCATCGTATTAAATATTCCCTGTGAATTCCTTTTTACTATCCTAGTTCTAAAAATTGATTTAGTATTAAAAATCAATAGTAAGTGTGCGTTTAATAGGTAATAGTTTAGAAAACACAATTCATAATAAATTAATGTTTTGTAATCGCTCTATATTTCTCAATTTGATAATATTTTGATTATTCATAAGAGAATTAGAAATGATGATAAGGTTCCAAATCAAGCTACATGTAGTTGAACCCTTAACAAGAAACTGCGCTTTCCATACCAATCAGAGAATTAATGAACCGCTTTCTCTATATACGAATGCACAATTTTTTTTAAATGCAAAAACAATAACAGACGGGTTGACTCTTTTAGTGTAATATAAAAGAGCCTTTATAAAAGCAATTAATTATGAAATATAAAAATAGTGCTTCATTATGTATATTAAATGTATAAGAAAAGAAATATTTTGTTATATTCTTCATTGCAATTACAATGTAGTCAAACTTGCATCAAGACACTGAGCTTCCCATAAAGATCAGATAATTAATCAATCACTTCTTTAAATACGAATGCATAATTTTTTTTGAAAAAATACAATAAAAGACAGCGTGACTTTTTGCTTAATAAAAAAGAGTTTCTATCAAAGCAATAAATTACAATATATATACATAAACAATGCTTCCTAATGCATATTAAATGTAAAATAAAATAATTATATTTTCTGTTCGTCATGGCAAGTAAAAATAGACTACTCCCAGTTTGCAATAAATTTTTCCTTTAAAAAAATATTAACTCAGAGTATTTCACAAATATTAATTACAATTAATTAAACACTGCATTCAAAAACTGTTGCCCCCACCTATTGAGAATCGAAATGCCGGTCTTAATAACACAGTTTCTAATTGATCAGATGTATTTTAGAACTATTAAGGAATTGCAATCATTATTATTTCATTTTATCAGCATTTAGTTAAAATATATTGAAACAAGAAAAAAAGAATAGAAATATATTAAAAATGAAAAGAAGTGCTTTCAATTGAAATCAAAACAAGAAACGACAACTTCTTTTCACTAAATCAATGATCAAATTGATTGAATTAGCGACATCACTATAACGGGTAATGAAGGTAGAGATACAATAAATAACTCTAAAATTTTAAATACAAGTAACCATAACTGACCACTTGCAATTGTATTCGATCAGTCATCAATGCAATTGCTGAACCCATACAGTAATCTTAAAAATAAATTTATCTGACTCTGAATTAAAATTATACCTAACCAAAAAAGAATTCGACAGAGAGTTCCTTTTTGGATAAAATAAACATTTCCAGTAATTAAGTTGATTTATGAATCCTCCCGTGATGGGTATTGCATTCACAGTTTCTCTTGAATTTTTATCTTCAAACGATGCACTTAAAAGGTCTTTCTCCTCTGTGGATCCGGACATGCATTAAGAGACCATAATTATGAGCAAAACGTCTCTTACGAAATAAACACACAAATGGCTTCTAGCCTTTGTGAATTCGAAATTGGTGAGGGAGATTGATTTTCCAACACAATTCGTTTTTACTCACATTACAAATTAAGGGGGTTCCATTATGATCAACAAGGTTATTTTTTAAAGAAAATCGTTTGGAATAAAAATCAGCATCGAAATTTCTCTTATGAGGACTTATTTCAGATGATTTTCTCACAGGATTGTTTTTCTATAAGCAGGGTATGGGATATCTCTTATTGGCTGCCATTAAACTGCTCTTACTCTCTATTTCGAAGGATTCACTACGATGAAACAATTAAGAATGTGTAAAACAAACATTAATTGATTTGGCATTAATTGATTGATTGATTTGATAAAACATTGCTGATTTTAAGAGTATACATAAAAAAGTTGTTTTCATTCCTTCTAAATTTTATTGTGTACTCAATTCATCTTATTCAGCCTGAACTTATTGAACCATTATCTGTATCTTGTAAATATTAGAGTTCTGTCTTAGTAACAACTTATATTCATAATCCAACATATATTTACATTCGTATTATTACATTCTATATAAAATTAAAGACTTAAAAAGTATCTGTAATCAAAAAAATCCGAAAGGGCTTAAGTTAAACTTTTTTTTCACAAATTTATACAATGAACTTAAAAATTTCGTATCACCGCAATTTGAAAAATGGATTTCACAAGTAAAATTGAAAGCAATCTTTACTTATACGAGGCAACAATCTGCATATGCAACATATATTCATGATAAATGCTAATCAACTAATAAATATATTTTATTTGAGGGCTTTACAATAAAAATGAATTACTAATTAATGATTATCTTTGGACATCCTAAATTTTCTTGAGGGATTGAATAAACAATTGAAAAAGAAGACAGAGAAGAGTTTCGTTAAATATACTTTTCTCGGAAATTTTAAAAATAAAACTTTTTGAATGATGGGAAAATTAGATAATAAATAAAATAATCGGACAAATGAAAGTTTAAAGATTCAAACAGATTATTTCGTTTATTGCATTTCAAACTAATAAAGGCAAAGTAATTAAAAAATACAAATGTTTGAATAAATAAATTTGCGATGAAAATAAAAACCAGCTTTCACCTTAACACCAAATACTGCACTTAATACGACTGAAAATTTATTTCAATTTATACGCGTGCTCATTTGGAATCTGAAAGTAAGAAAAACTCTGATTTCGTTATATTGAAAAATTTCATTCATCAATAAATCAGGTAAAGAGCAATTTCTCTTTACTTAATGCCCGGGTTTATGTATCAATTATAAATGAGAGGATCCAATTGGCATACTATAATTAATGGTTACCAAACACGAAATTAATGATTACCGAATTTCGTTAGACATTTAACTTATATTAGAAGTATTCATCCTTCCGTTCTTGTTTTATGTATTTTCTTCGTTTTTGGTATAAACTTTTACGCATCCAACTATCGCAAAACGAAATGAATTTAAAAAAAGGAACACAGAAAAAATGTCCGCTACTGCTTAGTTTGAAGTCAAAACTCAAATTATTAACAATACATCATTTCATAAAAGTGATTAAGAGTATTTATTTAAAGATAAATTCTCAATATTTAAAATTG
>JAOUZG010030867.1:92979-138525 GCA_026289955.1 Argiope argentata | reverse complement strand
AAATCAATTTTTAATTAAACTTCAAGTTAAAAAACACACTGCTTACACCATTTCAAAATTATGGTGTTGAAGTCAATTAATTAAATTATTAATTAAATCTAATTATTTTGGTCCAGTTAAAATATAATATTTACGAATATTTAAAACCGTCTCTTAGTTGGCATTGAAATTTGTACTCAAGAACAAGAGTGTGATAAATAAATATCGTTATATTTGGAAATAATTAATGAATGAATTAAAGCCAAAATAGAAAAAAATGATTTTTTGGACGGGCCTGAAATTTATATTATTGTATAAACTGATTAGAATGTAATTGACTAGAATTAAAAATAATAAAAAGAAAATAAAAGCCATAGAGCCATATACACTTAACCATACCCTTATACCTTAGAGCTATATACACGCAATTATAAAGTTATTTCAACAGAAAAACAAAGTTTCATCGTCCGTAATCAATTTAAAAGTAAGAGCTTATATGTTTAAAATCAAAATGTATTCTGCTATTATTTTTCATCAAAAAAGTAGAATATATAAATAAAACTGTACAATTACAAATATTTAATCAACACAGAATACAAAGCTTGATTTATACTAAAGTAAAATAATTATTTCTGTAATTTGTTGATTGATTTCCCTCGTGCATTATCTTGCTATGACGCTTTAAATTGCCTCTGGTCCTGAACATCTTTCCACAAAATGGGCATTCATAAGGATTCTCTCCAGAGTGGATCCGAATATGTCTAGTAAGAGTACTCTTTTGAGCGAAACCTCTTTCACAGACTTCACACACAAAAGGCTTATCGCCAGTGTGGGTTCGTTCATGGTTGTCAAGATTTGATTTTTGCCTGAATGATTTTCCGCATTCGTCACACACAAAAGGCTTTTCGCCAGTGTGGACTCTGTGATGTCGATTCAAAGCTCCTTTCCAAGCGAATTGCTTCTCACATATGTCACACACGAAGGGTTTGTCGCCAGTGTGCGTTCGATAATGGGAGATGAGTTCTGATTTGCGACGGAATGTCTTTTCACATTTGTCACATGTATGAAGCACACCGATTTTATGGGTTCGATGGTGGATGAAGAGATCATCTTTACTATGGAATTCTTTAGGGCATAAACTGCAGCGAAATTTTTTCTTGTGCGGAGGCTCTCCGGAAGGGCCAGCGACCGCATATTGATCTTTTTGGTAGAATGAGATTGATTATTCTTATTTTCTGAAAGAGCTTTAATTACAATACATTCTAGAGAACCCAAAAAATAGTTTTATCTTTATTCAAATTCTGCAATTTGCTATCTTCTTGTGAAATTTCAAATTCTTCATCAACTGTGGCTTTAATCAGATTTGATTTATAAAATCCTCTTGGTTTTTTTTTTACTTCAGCACTACTTGAAATAGTGAAAACTGTCGTTTTTTCACACTCTTTCCTATTGTCTTTTTCGGGTGTGTAACCGGATGCAAGGTTTTCCAATCTGAACTCCGGATTTTCATTAACTGGAACTGCCTGAAAATTCGAAATGGTAGGAAAGTTTAAAATATCACAAGGATTCCGTATTTTTTCGTTGTTGGAGCTCTCTGCAGAAGTCGTACGCTTGTTTTCCATAGAGGAAAGTGGAAGTGATTCGAATGTTTCACTATTTTGAAATAATGACGAATTTGCGAGTTTAAATATCTCAGTTCCATTTTGTCTGGATTCTCGACTTAAACATCCAGAATTGTCATTCGAATTTTCTATAGATTTATCATTTATTTCATCATTGTTTTTGTCCGATTCTATTGGCTGCTGTAACGAATGCTTACAGTCAAACTTCTTGTGACGGTAGCAAGGGTGATTCTCACCTTGTGTCACTATAAACCCGCAACGTTTGCAACGAAATGGATCCATTATTTTCAACTTAAATACTACCGATACTACTATCACTAAATCTTATAACAATGCGTAATAAACTATCATTGAGGAGAAGAAATTGGGATTTCTGTATTTTTAGCAGTTGCATGCTCTTCACGTTTCGCCGAGTGTTCGAATTTCGCAGTTCTTTCTACAGTTAAAACAGATTCAAAACTTGAATAAATTACGAATTTATATTTTCTTTAGTAACATACTAGAGCCATTTGTACAGGATTTAAATCATGGGTTCGATTTTCCTGAGAAATACGAGATTTGATTTTCAAAATTAATCTTCGTTTCATATTATTTATTTTGTTTTACTTTAATTTGCAGACCAGTTAAGTAAGAATAAAACAATGTTTAATGTTTCTAATAAAATTGGGATTTTTTTAATGTGAACTCTTTTATTTATTATCATTTTGGACGATAAAAGAACGATGAAAAGTGTTTTAGGGTTTAAGGATAGTTGTCTGGAAGATATAAAAAAATGGAAGGATAATCTTTTAAAACAGAAAAACACTGCCTGTGAAATAAAAATTTGTATTTCAGCGTAATTTTTTAATAACTTTTATAATTTTTTCTCTCTATCCCACTAATAACTGTAAATCTGTTTGAAATTCAAAAAAAATATTCTGTTACAAGATATTTTATTAAATATTTACTTAAAAATACCTAATAAGGAAAGTAAAGTAAAAGTAAACTAAAAGTAAAATTCTAAAATAATTATTTAAATTCCGAAGTTTAGGAAATTGCATTTCAATTTAGTTCTGAAATAGTTAAATCCTGCCTCTAACGCTGGATCCATTAAACATTGCAATATCCATCCAACAATCAATTTTATTGATTACTACTTATTCATTTTTAAATTTAAGTCATGTAAGACAATCGGCTTAATTACTAGTAAATTCCTAGATCGAAAATTCAGTATTTAATACAAGCACCTTTGAATATTTTAATTGATTATCGACTTCATATTATCTCTTCGAAGGTATTGAATCCAAAACCAGATTGTAGTCTTTCATTTTACGTGTTTTTGTAAGTTCAGAAATATTTCAAAAAGTCAGTAAGTAAGGGGGAATAAATGCAATAAAAAATATAAAAAAATGCTACTTGGAAAGAATAATATGCTTTCGAATACTAAAAAGGCTTAGATATATAATGAGACAAATAAAGTAATCAAGAAATAAATTTTTAATAATTAAAAAAAATCCAGTTTTGTCCAATTGCACATCTAAAAACTAAAGCAGCACTTATCGATCGAAGTCGCCTTGTATTGCAAATTTAATGAATTTTAATGAATGACAGTGTTTTGGATGTTTAAACGAGAATTTAATATTGCATATAGTATCAGATACTGACAGGGGAAATAGTTATATAAATTAAAACAACTACTTAACATAACGCCATCCTGTGTTCCCGGTGCCTATAACGCTAAGTTATCTAACCAGTTGGATGGGCACAAGATGGGAGAAAAAAAAAAGAAAACAGAAAAAAAGGGAGGAATCTGCACATTTGAGGGACTTTTTAAGTTCTGATTTTGGTTGATTATCACAAGGGGAATTCTTGTCTCAACTATTGTAGGTCTTGAAGAGGTCTTGGTACTTATGAATATGGTTTACTATGGAGTGGATTTTATCGCTTGAAAGGGAATTTGATGCAACTCTCCTGTACCATTCTTCTTCGAGACTTTTTCCTGGCTTTCTCATGTGCCACGAGAGAGTGAGTAGTCATTCTGTGGCATAGTGAATTAGAGATCCTATTTCCCCACAGCTACAGCAAGGAGATTCGGCTAGATGGAATCTGTATAGGTATGTCGGGAATGGGCCATGTCCAGTGAAGAAAAGGACATTCGCTCTGTCCCAGTTGACAGCGTAGAGAGTAACTTTTGGTATTATGTTATATGTGGAACGACCTATTTCGCCTTTTTCCCATTCCTTTTGCCATCTTGCCATCATATCGGTTTGGAGGATGTTCTTCAGATAAGATTCTGGAAGCTTCATTAGATTCCGATCTTCATTCGCACTAGCCGCTGTTTTGGCTAGTTTGTCCACTGCTTCATTCCCGTCATAGCCTGCATGTGCCTTGATCAATGAAATTTTAATATGAGCATTTTCAAGAAGAAGGGAGAAGGTATATCTTGCTAATTGGCCATTGGATTTTGAAGAACTTGAGGCTTGTATACTTGCTTTATTGTCGACATAAATACTGACTGGATCAGATGAAGGAAGAGAGGTTGCATAATTCACTGGTTTATTGAGTGCTAGGAGCTCAGCTTGGAAGACCGTGTTTTCTTTCAATAGGCTGGTTGACCACTAGTGTATAGTGGCTGCATCCTGCATGACACAAAATGCCGCCCCAACCCCTGTTGAAGATTTTGACCCATCCGTATGTATTCCGAGTCCAAAATTCTGAGACCCACCGTCTTCCAACGAAATTTGATGGGCATGGAGATGTTTAGAAGAGTGTGAGGTCTTGCCCGAAGTTCTGTATTCATACTCACATGGGTTAATATGTGGCAAATCATGGACGATTCCATGGAATCTGTACAGCTCAGTCATTCTTGCAATCATCTGAAGTTGTAGATGAAGAGGAGGCAAGCTAAGAATAACTTGAGTGCTGCAGTAGGCGTGGTCTTATACGCTCCCCAAATTGCTATCAAAAAGCCTCTTTGGATAGAAGAGAGTTTTCTTGCTAATCGAACCGTCGGGTAAAGGCACCAAACTCCTGCTCCATGTGCAAGCATCCTTTCAATGACTGTTCTGTACAAAAATTTTCTCCGTCGATGTTTTATCCCCCAGGATTTGCCAGCTATTTTAAGAAAATTGAATTGTTGTTGTTGTGTTTTCAATGATAAGTAATTTAGGTGAGTATTCCAATTCAATTTTTCATAAATATAGACGCCTAGGTATTTAATTGCATGTGTTTGCTTTATTCTTTTTCCTTGCCAATAGATTCTGGGTCCTGTTGCTCATTTACTGAACAGTATAAAGTTCGTTTTCTCGGTGGACACTTCTAAATTATTTAAGTTAGCCCAGGATATGAAATGCGCTATTGATTCTTGAGTATTTTGTCTTAGATTTTCTTTTGTTAATGACCAGAACAAAATAATTGGCAAATGCTTGGATAGTTGTATGGGCAGGTCAAATTTTGATAAGAAGATCATTTGCCACCATGTTCCATAGAGATGGACCACTGCACTATCCTTGAGGGCAGCATTGCTTTTGATCTCTTACGGCCCAGCCTTCTTGTGTATTGAGAATTATTTTTCTGACTTTTAGCAAGTTTTCAAATATGTTTCCTAAATTTTTGGGACATTGGTTTTTGTATTAATATTTTACTGCTAAATGCTGTTGTATATTATCAAATGCCCCTTTGATGTCCACTGGAAGGACTAGGACATTTTCTTTTTCCCTTTTTCTTTCATAAAATTGTTATGAGTTTTTTTCAGAGCAGCATCTATAGATTTTCCTTCACAGAATCCAAACTGGTTGTTGTTAATGAGATTATTCGATTCTAGAAAATAGACAAGACGCTGTGTAAGTAATTTTTCTAGAACTTTTCCTATAGTGGGTAAGAGAGCTATTGGTCTATACGATGTGGCTGATTTAGGATCTCTTCCAGTTTTTTTGAAATAAGGTTATATTGCTTATTTTAAATGGATCCAGGAATTTTTCTAGTAAAAGACATTTATTAAAATATTCTTTGAAGAGGGATGGGAAATTCTTGTTTATTGTTTTTAGAATTAGATTATCAATACTGTCATATCCTGGTGCTTTTCCATGAGGGAGATTATCAATGACCTGTGCTATTTCTTTTTCCGTGAAAAGGCACTCATTAGAATTGGAGGTGATTTCATGAGTTAAAAATGGAGTAAAATTCGGGAATGGAAAAATGTGTTCTAATATATCCTGAGCAATTTTCAGAGGCCCTCCTTCTGGATTGATATTGTTCAGGACCGTTAATTGAGATGGATGCATTGTTTTCCTATAAGCAGCTTTAAAATGCTTCCCATATGGATTTGAAGCTTCAGTGCATATATCTTTCCAACCAGCATTTTTGGCTCTTCTGACTTTTTTCATATATATATTTTTTTTGCTTCTGTCTTCCACTGCAAATATTTTTCTTCTCTTTCTACTGAACTTGATCGTTGGGCCTTTCGCCTCAATGCTTTGATTCTTTTCTTTTCTATTTCTAGTTTATCTGTCCACCAAGTTGGGTTTTCAGTCAATGGCTGTTTCTTGATTTTAAATGTTTTCATGCTGGCTTGAATTACAATTGCCTGAAGAAGGGAGGTAAATTCATTTAGTTCTTGTTGGGTATTGCAGTTCTTAATTATGTTAATTAGTTCTTCGACATGAAACTTAAACATTTTATGGAATTTGTTATTGTTTCCATGGAGGGTTTTAAACCTATTGAAGATGCGGCTACTAATTATGGTTCTTATTGTTGTTTGAATAAAGTGGTGATCACTAAACGATGGTTCTTCAAGTGCTTCCCAGGAGGCTATCTTAGGGATCATTTCCGGTGAAAGGAATGTCAAATCGGGCCAACCTTTATCTGTATTTCTTGTTAAGGTAGGTGGTGCATCTAACGTATTATTGATGTAAAGATTAGTAGGAATTCCATTATTGCGCTTCCCCTGTTGTTGGTCTGATGATATCCCCAAAGAGGATTGTGGCCATTCAGATCGGCTCCTACCAGAATGTTTTAATTTGGTAGCATTCTTATAACATCATGGATCTCTTGCAAAGCTTCATTGATATCCGCTATTGGAAATGAATAAGCCGAAATGAGTGTTAAATGATTATTATCAGAGTGGAGTTTGATCGCTATAGTATTTTCTAATTTAGATCCTGTAATTACTTTATGGATGGTTTGTGGAATAAAAATTGCTGCTTTATTTGATGTGGATGTGAAAATATTCCAATGCATCGGGCAAACCTTGTGTTTTATTGTTGTACACATATGGCTCTTGTACCAGGAGAATGTCGGTTTTTAATTTTATTAAAACAACTACAGTCAATTTCAGTTCATTTTGTAGGAAATTTATTATTTCCTATTTTTTTAATAACCAAGCAATTTATTTCGAATTACAAAGTAATGTCTTTCGAAATCTTGTAACGGAGGCCTCTCTAAACACTGTTAGCAGTCAGAATGATAAGATTACTTTAATATCCTTATTTATTTACTTAACATTGTTTGCTCTAATTTTCTTCTTTTAATCCTCCCTGCATGGTAGACGAATCTTCTAAAGACCGAAGGGGCAATTTCAACTTCAAATCATTTCAAGCCTGTTAACGTAAAGTATCCTTTTTTCCTGCTACTTTGCAGCATTTTTATACGAACTGTTTATTTTCTTACACTGTGTCAAATAGACCCATTCATCTTCAAGGAATGAAAAATTAAGCTGTGCTACATGGACGTTTGGACAAATGGAATACGAACAACAATTCTTACTGGTTTGGATCGGTTAAAGTGCATTCAAATGTGTTTTCGTTGTATATCTAAATTCTAATGAATCACAAGGAAACATGTTAAATAACTTTCGAGTGTAAAAGAATTAAAATAGTTATATCTTTTACCAGAATTACAGAACCAGATTTGATTCGAAAATATCATATACGTTAAAAAAAAATTAAAGAAAAAAAGACTAATACACGGTGATGATAAGATCATATTATCAGCCTCTATTCTAAATCTATTCCTAAATTTTAATTTCAAGCAGATATTTCCGACTCATTTCATTTACTAAGATAATACAAGATAGCTAATACATTTCATAACAAAAAGCGAGATTTAAATTTGATACACTCGACATTACATAATATCAGATGGTTTTATTAGGTGAAAAGGCTCTAGCATGATGTTCATAAAACGAATCAAAATATATTTTGTAAATCGATTAAATCTATTTTAATCATAAAAAATCCACGAATTTTATGACATCAGCAATAACGTCTATAAAATGAAAAAGTTTAGAAACTGAAATCTCAATTGCGTCAAACTATTAGCGATTTTCTGTACTCGTTTCAGGATACGTAATTTTTAAAATTAAGTGTTAATATACTAATGGCACGGTTTTTCTGTCATTCATGCGATAGAACAGTCCATTATGGGGAGAATCATTCCTGCCTCTTTTATAAGGACGATGAGAAAGTGTATATACTACCACTACTAGAAAAATCAGACGAAATGGATAAAAAGAATGATTCCTCAAACGATATAAATAAAGAAAATTCGAGTGACACCGATGACATTCAGAATCCAAATGTTGAAAAAAAGGATGGTGAAAATTCTGTGTTAATGGATGCATCTCTAAATGAAAAAGTTGAAGAAGTCTGGCGAGTGCCTATTTCAAGGAGAAAACGGAAACTAAACCCAAGGTCAAAAACTGCACAAATGAAAAATCCGCAAAGCACATCAACAGTGAGCACAGATGCATTGATTAACGCCTCTGTGGAAAATGTTGAAAGCAACTACAATTATGAAAGAGAATCTCAATCAGTCTGTACGAAAACAATTAACATTGGATCTTCCTATGAGCAAAAGAGCAATGACTCAAAGGTTTTAAACATATCCTCTGAGAAATTTTATGACGAATTCGGAATGCCTGAGGAAGAGAGCAAATTGAAATCTTTTAATAATAATAAAGAATTTTTTCTGGATTCCTTAGATTTTGTTATTAAAAGACCTCTTTCAGCAAACAAAAAGTTAACTGAAAGCAATAATTATGTATTGAATTCCGAATTTCCACAAGGACCTATAGAACAGAGAGATAGCACAATTGAAACTTCCAGAAAACTAAATTACGAGAATAATACGACTGAAATTTCTGCCGAAGATTCCAGTGATTGCGACAAAATGGCTGCCAACGGGAAAGAATCAATCTCTTCCAGGAAAGACGACATTGCAGTAGCAGGACCTTCAAGAATACGACCCCATAAGAAAAATTTCCTTTGCAATATCTGTTCTAAGCTTTTTGAATGGGAATGTAAAGTTGAAAATCACTATCAATTACATCCTGGCGACAAAAAATTCGAGTGCAGAGTTTGTAAAAAGCTATTTTCTCGGAAAAGAGACTTCAACAGACATTACAGAATACACACTGGGGAAAAGTCCTTTGTGTGTGAGAGATGCGGTAGGAATTTCAGTGATAATTCAAATCTCCAGAGGCATTATCGGACTCACACTAGCGAGAAACCCTATTTGTGTTCTATATGTCAAAACACATTTTCCCAGAGCAATACTCTTAAGAGACACATTCGCACTCATACCGGGGAGAAACCTTACAAATGCCCCGTTTGTGGAAAGGGGTTCTCGAGCATCTTCAATTGCAACAGGCATCGTAGAGCAAAGCACGATTGAAATCAATGAGAAAATTAAAGATTTAATTCTTCAAATTAAATTCTACAAATTTGAAGGAGGAATTCTACAAATTTGACATAATTTTCACATGTCATATTTTATTTTTCTTAGATCTGATCAACAAGCTTTTGTATTTTACTTGATAAAAAACGGGACAGAGTTGCAAGATATTTCAATTCAATGTTTTTATATCTATATGTAAATGATTATAAGCATTAATCGCTCCTTTTTTATATGTCCCATTGCTGATACTTGTTAATATATATGCTTATTCATATCCCTTTAATTCAAAAAAATATATTTCAGTTTCACATCAAAATTAAATATTTCAGAAAGACAATGATATTGTTTATTTCATTTCCAGATTATTGGAAGAGTTTAGCCAAAACATTCAAATTAACGTATGTTTGTCCTGATAAAGGCACTCATGGCAATGTGTGGAAATTGACTTAGGATCGATCAACAACCATAATAAATTACTATAACGCTTTAATTTTGAATTGGTATTATTCTTTATTATAAATGTTACTTTTAGTTAAGATTCATTTTTAATTTAATGCTCATGAAGCAAATAATATTTGTATACTGTTGTGGAAAGTTAGGGGAAACTGAAAAATCTGTTTTAAATATATTGACGAATATCACAAATGATTTTTTTTTGTATTCATGTGCTTGCTATTTTTAATATGTTTTATGAACGCTGTAATAAATATTTTTATATCACTTATATAAGTACAATGTCTTTATGTTATTTTTTTTATCATTTTGTAGAAATTATATCCATTAAAGAAAATACTCTTGAAACCAGTTTGATAGGTAAGAGATGCGAGTGTTTCCCGGGGAATGTTTTTGAAGCATTTATCAGGTCTTGAGCCAAAGAACAAATAAACAAAATTTAATTATAGATTTTTAAAATATTACAAGTTAAGAAAAATTGTTAAAACATCATAAAAATAAATATTTATCTTTTTAATTATAATAGCTTTTGTCACATATTTTTCCAAACTTTTAATCAATTCGTTAAAAAATATTTTAAGCTCATTTTGAAGCATTACATTTCATTCTTCAAATGAAAATCAATTCGTTTTTATTTTTGGTTTTAATATTTCAGTGAAATTTATTTTTCATTGATAATTATTAAAACGTGATGCGCTTACTCATTTGGAAATATTGAGTAGTTCTCCACGTAAATTATACTTTTAATTAAATTTTTACATTGCTATTTTTTCATAATTCGGGTTTGACTTCAAATGAAGCAGCGGTGGCCAAAAGTTTTCCATGTGACCGTTTTTTTTTAATTCTTTCTTTCTGTGATAATTGGATATAAAAATATATAGACTAAAAATTAGAAAAATTCATAAAGGCTGGAACAAATGGGCGAATGACATCTGGTACAGTAATGTAAGTTACATGTCTAACAAATGTTGAGATTAATAAAGTATTCTGCCGGAAAGGGGCTTGCAGATAAAGTTTTAAGAAATAGTAAACTGAAAGACTTCAGTATACTATTTCTGTTTACTACTAATATACTATTTCATTTTACTACTAATACGAATGCAAATATATGTCGGGATAGGAATGTAAATTGTTACTAACAAAGAACTCCAATAATGACTCCAATAATGTAGTCATTGATTCTAGCCAACCTAACGGATGTCACTCACGGCAATTGATGCATAAAACTGGAAGTTGAGCAAAAAGAAATTGGTGTTTGCTGGATTTAATGATGAATGAAAATTTTGAATGCAACGAAATTAGGATTTTTCGTTTTAACATATTTTTTTCTTACTTTTAGAATGCAAATAAATGCGTGCATAAAATGAAATAAATCCATCACTCTTTTAAAAGTAGTATTTGGCTTTTAAGGTGAATATGCAAATGCCACCTTTTTATCATCATGTCAGAATATGTTATTATTTTGGGAATGAGGTAAACAAAAATCCGTAGGTGAAAAATTGAAATTTTATTGCCTGCGTGAGCATTACAACAAATCAGCTTTTAATAACTCGTTGTCTTCACCATTAAAAAGGCTCTGATTAAAAAAAAATGTTGATGACAAAAGAAAATAAAACCTAGAAAGATGTCATTTTGAGCACGTGATTATATGAAAAGAAATAAACAGGAAATGGGATATTTCTTAAACAATCGATGCGAGTCAAAGTTTATTGGATCATTTGCGATATTAAAGTCACTCATTCAATGAAACAATTGAAATGAGTAAAAATATAATTTAACTCGCACGAGCATGTGGCGTTTGGCCGTTCAAGGAATGATGTTCTGACATGATACATTGAAATATGCGTAGCAGATTTCGTTTTCATCTTTATTGTCATTATAAAATTATATAATCAAAGACTTAGTGCCTTTTGAATTTGCTTTACTTTTATTATTTTAAAATGAAGTAAAGGGAATAATCTGTTTCTCCTTTAAAGCTTTCTTTTTTTCTATGATTTTAATTATTAATCACCTCTTCTGTCAGTTAGAAAGGTTTAAAAAAATTCGAGAAAAAGTACGTAAAACTAAACTCTTCTCTATCTGCATATTCAATTGTTTATTTAGTGTTACAAGAAAATTTAGGATGCCCAAACCTAATCATTATTTAGTAATTAATTTTTATTGTAAACTCAAATTATTATTTTTTTGTTAGCAGTTGCTTTTAATATATTTTACATTTACATAATGTTTGACTTAAATAAGTAAATATTGCTTTTATTTTATAATTTGTAATTTTGGATATCTTGTTTCATTTGGGGATGACACGAAATTTTTAAACTAATTATATAAACGTATGAAAAAGCAATTAGACATTTCAATTTTAAGAATAATAGCCTAAAAGAATTTTTTGATTACAAAAACTTGATACGTCTTTAATTTTATATCGAATTTAATAATACGAATGCAAATATATGTCGGGATGGGAATGTAAATTGTTACTAACAAGGAACTCCAATAATTCGAGATACAGACAGTGCTCGAATAAATTTAAGCTTAGTAAGATGCAACGAGCACACAATGGACTTTAGAAGACATGAAAACTCTTTTGTATATGCATTCTTATTATTGGTGTATGTTTTGTACTTCTTTTATTTGTTTACTCCTACTAACTCCTACAAAATAGAGGCTTCATTGTTATATTTTGGTGTTTTCGGGGGTCAAGTAGATATATTTGGAAACGATATCCAAATTTTGTTGATAAACATGCGGCATCCTTTCTGGTAATAGGATGTCCATAATGCCATACGAGCTTTGTTAGTTGAGACATTAAATCGTACGTTCCACAACGAATCACGTTCAATCAAACTCACGATTAGTTCATGACCCATTCTCCTGTACGAGAAACTGATGTGAAATTGACTCCCTTACTGGAAACACAGTATATACTCATATTATGTCGTTTTTCTGAGAGTTGTCATTTTAGGTAAGTTTTAATCGGTGAATGTGTGCATTCTTTATAATCTTCTATCACAACTAAATATGGGCCTTCTTTGACATGTTAATTAACTCAATAGATGGCAATGAGTCCCTCCAATCATTACTTAGAAAGGCGACGGAATTTTATGAAGGCGCAACTATGGACGTGGGTGGCTTCATTATATATTGGCGTGATGCAAGATATTTTCCAGCTCATTTTACATGCTACTGGCGTGTTCTTTCCTTTTTGTTTTAATGATTTTTGGTTTGTGAGAGATCGTTTATAATTTGTCGTGTTATTGTAATTTCACCTAAATGGGAATCTATTATTTAATGGTATATTCCTATAATCGATTTATATCTCTAATTCCTCAATCTCAAATTATTTCTGGGTCATGAGGGGTTGATCTTGTTGAACTAAAATCGGACCTTTACACAGAAAAATTCTTGTTTGCAACCCTTCTTGAGATGACCTTTAAGAAAGCCTTATGGCTAACTCGATAATTCTTTTATTGCAGTTTTCTTTAACTCATTTTCAATTTTGCATATATTTTGCATATCAATTCATGCATAGTAAACCAAAAATTAAAAGAATTAAAGTAATAAAGCTTTAATGTCGGGCATATTACAGACAAAAAGATATATCTAAATAATTTATCTAAAAAATAATACATTTATGCTCAATGCAAAAGAGATAATTGTCTAAGTTGACCAGCATAAAAATGTGTTATATAAAATGATATTCTAACTAATAAATCCTCTTTAATCTTGAAGTTAAATGTAAATTATTATCTGTTTTCAAATACATATATAATTAAAAAAAATTGTGTTGGTATTAAGCAAGCGGAGTATTTTTCTCGCGTAAGAATATCTGTGTGATTAGGCTTATGTGGCATGATTCCTGCGCACATTCCACGAACTTCTCAACAAGATGCTGTGTGCTTAACTGTGAATATGTGTTCGTTTCTTGTCTGTGTCCAAAAAATGTGCTGTCTCCGAGAACCACGTTGATATTTATTGAAAATTAGCAACACATGAAAACAACGATTATTTATAAAGTAAATTTATTAATGTAGTTTCGGTGTTCACATGTGCTACAACTAGTCAAATGTATTATTAGGCATTTCGTCGAATTTGCTGTTGAATGGAACAACGAAATGTTGAACCATTGTAATATCTTTTTTTCAACATATTTTAACCTCGGGTGATGATATTGATAGTAATTGTTTGAATTATGTTAATTAAGCAAATCTATAATGGTTATGTAAGTTTAAACTCTCAATTTTCTGCGGACCTTTAAATTCTGGAAGGGTTTTTAAAATGTATATAAAGAGTTTCTCAAAGAGCTAGAGAGCATAATAAAGTCTTGATTTTATCTTGAGTGTGTTCATTTCCATTGACCTCACTACATTTACCTCTACTACGTGACAGTTGCGTGTAGGCGCCAGGTAATTGGCACAATGTTACTGTCTCTAGTTGATAATTTCTAATTGCCTCCCTTTCCTCCGGTCATTTCCCTTAATTTTCTAGTCGAATCTGGTAAGAGACCAAATTCAGGATCATGTCCTTGAATACGTTAGCTTTGGGGTAATTCTTCCGTTATAGTAATCGGTGTTCCATCATCCGTTATTGACCAGTGGCCCTATTCTGGAACATGTTCTTCCTGATGCAGAAACAGGGATACACTCGGACGCTAGTGGGTATGGAATCGGCGCAGTGCCGGTGCAGATCCAGGATGGCACAGAAAGACCCATAACCTATGCATCCAGTTCCCTTACTGCAGCTGAAAGAAATTACTCTACAACCGAAAAAGAATGCCTTGCAGTGATTTGGGTGATAAGTAAATTCAGGCCGTGTCTCTATGGAAAACTTTTCACAGTAATTACGGATCACCACTATTTGTGTTTGTTATCCAACGTTACCGATCCGTCGGGAAGACGGGCGGGGTGGGCTCTCAAGTTACAAGAATACGATATCAGTGTTACGTACAGAAGTGGTCGCAAACATTCTGATGCGTATTATCTATCAAGGAAACCCTTTGTTGAAACAATAATTGGGAGCAATGATGAAATCCGTTTCCTTGCAGCTATAACAGATTGGCAAATGAGCAAAGAAAGAATATACGATTGCAATCCATCATAACAACCCTCAACAGAGTTGAAGCGTACCAAGGTTATCAAAGAAGAAGTTGTATCCTGTATAGAAGAAATTATGATCCGTTGGGATAGCAATGGCTTTTGGTGGTACCAAAGCAGCTTCGCAGCGATGTACTAAGAAGTGTTCACAATGCACTTACCGCCGGTCATCTCAGTTTTTCCAAAATATATGACAGAATAAAAAAGAAATACTTTCGGCCAGGTTTTTATAAGAGCATAAGTCGATATGTGTCACACTGTCGAGAAGGCCAAAGACGGAAACATCCACCGGGGCAGCTTCATCCGATAAAACTACCTTACATACCATTCACCAAAATTGGAATAGATCTACTTAGACGCTTCCCAGTTACCCGAAATGGGAATCGATGGATTATCGTTTGCACGAATTACTGGACCAGATTTGATGTCAAAAGCCAGTGCCAACTGCTGAGGCCACCGAAATCGCTAAATTCATTTTTGAAGAAATTGTACTGAAACACGGTGCTCCCAAGAAAATGATAAATGATCGGGACGTTGCATTTTATCCAATATTGTTAAAGACATCAATCAGTGATGCCAGACATCACATTTTCTGACAACAGCCTACCATCCACAGACCAATGGATTGACAGAAAGATTCAACAGGACATTAGCTGATTTGCTATCTATGTTCGTAGACGTTGAACAAAGAAATTGCGATACCCTTGGATTTTACCTGGATGGAAATCCAAGGAATGGTCCTTTGGATTATGCAAAGAATTGGATTTTACCCATTGTGACTTTTGCATACAATTCAGTAAAACAAGACAACACGGGATTTAGCCTATCCTTTCTTGTTCATGGAAGAGAAATCCAGGCGCCTCTTGACGTAATTTTCCCACCTAATGCCGAAACTTCCAACGACAGTTATGTGCATCATCTGATTACCAAGTTACCAATCTGATTACCAATTCCTTGACTAAAATATGCAATGGAGAAACTAGAATAAATTAAATGTATGATGGAACGCTTTCCGGACCAGAGTGATAACATCAGCGAAAACTGTAAGGTAAAAGTTTAAAATACACCCCCTGAAATACAATTCTGAAGGCAAAAAGCACAAATCAAATACATGATTTGTGTAGAATTGTCTTATGTTTTAAAATTTATATGCAATTTTTGTCTCATCGCATATTTTTATAACTACTTTTTGTTTCTGTTCATTTAATTATATTTCGATTCATTTATGAAATTTGAAACTCAGAGTCGAATTATTAGGTAGTTTATCGGGTGACCTTCAAACTTTTCCCTTTTTTTTAAAAAAAAATGTTGGCATACAGTTTATTTTCAGTCGTTGATTTTTCTATTTACATAATTATAATTTCAGCTTTCTGTAGAAATTAACATTTTTTTCTTTCAATTTTTCTCTCAATCGTTGATTTTTCTATTTACATAATTATAATTTCAGTTCTCTGTAGAAATTGACATTTTTTTCTCTCAATTTTTTTAAAATTACGAGATACAAATAAAGGGTTTTGAATATTTAATTAAATATTTCAGAAATCTTTAATAGGATTTCTTATAAAATAATATATTCAGGAATACTGTTTATAAAAATACACCATTTCAAGTAAGAATCTTAAGAATCGTAGGAAAAACATCTTTAAAAATTATGGTTATGTTCTTTTGACTCTGAATTCCACTTTAATTTTCTTCCAAAAAATTAAGCGTTTTCTCAATTATTTTACTAAGTAGAACTCTATTTCAGGAGCATTTGAATTCCTTGCAAATATGTTCTTTTAATTTATTTTAAAAATATTTAATTTAATTTAAGATTTTTTCAAATATATTTAATTTAATTTAAGACTTTTTCAAATATATTTAATTTAATGTTAATTATTCGATATTTCTGAATTACTTTTATGAGCCGGTAATCTCTTTTAAAGGTAAAATATAATTATCTCAAATACTTTGAATATAAAACAATGTGTACTTCACTTTTTTCGTTAAATAAATAAAAAATAGACGTAGAGAAGTTAGCAGATAGTAGACATTACTCGACAATTAGCTAAAAAGCATTAAAAAATTATCTATCTGATATATGAGTTAAATTACAAGAAGAAATGTTCTAGAACGGTTTTTGTTAAATGTGTTCATCGATTGACTCATTTTGATCATAGCAAAAGCGACAATTTTTATAACATCAGCAATAATGCCTACTGCTCAGAACTTCTGGAACAAAACTGAAATTTTGATCCCTTCGCATCGAAAGATATTTTTTCATATCGGTTTCAGATAACGATTTTTTTTAAATGTTAAAAAGTTAAATTAGTGGTTTGATTCTTGTGTCGATCCAGCCATAAAAACAATTACGTTAAGTGAAAATCTCCATTGCTCTTTCATAGGGACGATAGCAACGTGTATTCACTACCACAGCTACCGGAAGCAGATGAAATGGTTAGAAAGAATGATGACGAAAAAGTGCATATTAATTAAAGGTGGAAAGACAATTATGGGAAACAATGTTCAAAAGTTCTACAAAATCAGGGAGGAGAATCTGAACTTAGGTATTCGTCTGTAAATGAAAATAATAAAATCGTTTTGCTTATGGTTGCCTTAAACTGGAATATTTTGCAAGTTTAAAGCGGAATACCTTATTTATAAACACTCCGGACAATTATTCTCAATAAAGCCATTCTGAAGGAAATGCATCATTAAAAATCTCTCCAGAAAATGGAAATAAACACATCTGCAGGTCTGAAAAATCATTTTTGTAGATGATAAGAAGACGTCAGTTAATTAGATCAGTTTATGAGAAAAGGAAATGTGGATCAGCCAAAAAAGAATGTGAAATGTCTCTTAAAAGACTAAAATTGGATTCTTTTAATAGTGATAAAGAGTTGTTTATTAATTCCCTAGAATGTATTATTAAAAAAGATCTTTCCGATGACAGAAATATTTCAATATTTTTTAAAATGACGCTATGAATCGAACTTCAAAAATCTACTCGATCTTTAATATATAGTATCTCGCTGTTCGACTTTCATCCCTTCAACTCACTCGATGTTTCCTTTTTTCTGCAGCATGCTTATATATGAAACAAAAATTATACGTACGGTGTGCCTTTTTAAAGATTTCTGTTTAAGGATGTGCCTTTCTTAAATTCAAGATATACACATTTGCCCACTACCTTACTTTCTTGCGATTTAATGCAGATTCCGGGAGGCTCTGGAGAGATCATTTGTAAATTCTTCACTCAAAAGAAGTGTGTGATTCATTTTTAGAGGTGATATCATTACACTGATTGCTTTTGACAGTGAAATCTGAAGTTCTATAAAAATAATTCCGCCGTATTTCGATGACTCTATCTTATTCTCACCTTTTTCTATAATTCCAGGTAAAAAAAAGGGAACTGTTGTGGAAATATTTGGGATAAAAAAGATGTTGTTTATAAATCTCTCTCTTTTATTCAACTATAGATATAGTGTCACTTTTTTTCTTTTTACAATAGCACAGTTAATGAAACTGACTTCACTTTTCCTTGCAATATTAACTCTGGCTTCTAATACTAATTTTGTGGTGAAGCATATTGAAGGAAATGTGACCGAAAGACTGAAGAAGACCCTACGCCGATTTCTTTTCGATTTATCCTCTTCAACTTTAAACCACATCCAATTCATCTTCATGTTTCCCTTCCAATAGCATGGTCAATACCTAGTGAAGGATATTCGGTACAAGGAAGAAGATGTTGGGAATTTCTTCCTTGAGTCAATTATTTTTGAATCCGTTCATGGGGTATTACGCCATTTTAAAAGAAATGCTGAAGTACAATGACATTTTTTAGAGAGAGTGTTATGACTTGATCCTATCCAATCAAATAAGAGGGTAGCGTTTAAAGAAAAAATATTTGAAGCCTTATATACAATAAAAAACAATTCGATCTCAACTGGATTGATTTATGATATTTACATCGCATTCCACTGTTATAGATAAATATTTCCTCAATTAATTTCGTAGAAACGTCCACATAAGAAAAGCCAACAGGCTGTTAGCGCATCCAGCACTGAAGTTATAGCTTAAGGGGTTCACCAATAATCATCGGGCGGATCTTAAATCAGAAGCTCAATTTGCACTACGCTTCTCTCACTTCCTTCAAACGACTCTCCTCCGAAGTCTCTCCAAACACCCCTCAGATAACCTACCTCTTCAAATTCTTGCATTTCATCTTCTGTCTAGCTCCGCCTCTCATTTTTGCATTGGTGCTCTTGAGATGCCAGTCGCTCAGGAAATTGAAAAAAAATTTATTGAAATATTCAATTTGTTTCGCATCAGGAGGAGGGGCATGCTTGGGACCAGGTAATTCAGAAAAGGTATTTGATTCGTTCCAAAAATTTGTGTCCACGGGTAAAAACTCATCAATAATATCGTCATCGGAGGTACTCGCAGTTACTTCATCATCATCACTGCTATCGCTAATAACTCGTAATCTCTTGGAACGAATGAGGATGCAACTTCCACTATCACTTTCAAGGTCATTGCTATACTCTTCATTATCACTTCTCATAATATACTCACTTTCAGATGAATCAGAACTTGACATGGTTATTTCGTAATTATCAGAATAAAACTTGGTAAAAAAATTAAAATAATTTCTACTTTCTATAAAACAACAAAAGGATTTTTCCTGCAAATAAATAAATAAGTAAACAGGAAACAGTGGTAAGCAATAATGTACCAGAGCCGTGGATTGTGGTACGGTAGAAAAAATGAGCCAAATATTTTCATATAACTCTTTTTGGTACATAGATAATTTTTTTTGTAAGAATTATCTCCTGCCCTTATAGATCTGGTGATGATTTCAAAAAAATTAACAGTCAAAACCTTATATATCCTTTTACATTTGCGTATTTTTTCTACCGGACCACAATTCACAGGCTTTACTGCATTATTATTGAATATTATTTTAATTCTTATATTGTTAAAAGCCACAGCTGAGTTAAATGAATAAAAACTGCTACTGATATTACTACAACTGCTCTTAGTAATGGCGTAAAGTGTACTACCAACAGCAGCGTCTTCGCATTCTCGATACAAAACAAGAGAAGCGCTATGGCGCTGCACCATCTTTTTGGCATACGACAAGTGAAGCACGATAGAGTTTCCCCGGACTCAAACGGTTAATTCCGCTTCATTCTTTCAAAATACATTTAGATTGTTAAAATGATACTTGTAGATATCTTAGGCTGTTGATTCCACTTCTATTCATGAACTATCAATTCTAGGTATCAAATTTCCAGAAGCCCAATAGGATCCAATTTTTTTGTTTGTTTTCTTCGAATTTTAATAAACCAAAAGTAATCCTTGAGTTGTCGATTTGTTTGCATCTAATCTTGCTTTACTAATAATAACAGACACGTGTGTGGATAAGAAATCTAAACATATATTCCCATTTAACCCCCTTGTTGTTCTGAATATATCTGTATTTTCCATTATTGAGATGCATTATTTTAAGAGATCTATTGCTGGAATATGTAATGCAAGATTACAGTGAAATTGCAATAAAATGCAAAAATTTGATGAATAAACAGTTTTGTACAAATGGATAAAAAGTTTTGAATTCTGTAAATATTTAGAATTATAAAGAAGCAAATGAAGGAAACAAGAAACAAATTATATAATAAGTAATAATCATTCGATGTACTTTAAGTCATGACATTATAATTCAAACAATAGGCTGTAAATTTAAAAAAAAACATTCTTTCAATCTAAATCATTTTAGTGCATTTAGTAGAAACTAGCATAAAGACAAAGTCCGCAATATTTTTTAATAATATGATAATTATACTTTAAGTTATTTGATTTAAAGTAATCAAAAAGAAAGAAAAAAAGAATTTAGAGAAAAATACATTTTAAGTAAACACATTAGTAAAACCGACTATTATATTTTAAGTTATAAACTACGTGGGTGCATATTTAAAATTCACCACATTTACGGACTACACCTTCCTCCTCCTAAGCGTCTAATATTTTAGTTTTTAGTCATTTTTCCCTTCAGGAAATTTTTGTATTTGGCAGTGAAATCCCTGAGATTCTTTTATTCTGTTTTTGTCGAGCTCAGCAATTGCACTTACTTCATTTGCACTTGGATAGATTCCAATAATTAAACATGAATGCAAAGTAATTCTGAATGATAAATTAGTTCTTCATATGTGTTTTTCTATTGATATTTTCGATTTATATTATGAATTTGAGAATGTTTTTGACCAAATTTAAAATAAAGTGGAAATTTTCAACCTATATCAGTACTATTAAGGAATACTTTATATTGCCGTTGATCAACAGCTCCAAAGTATAGAAATATTTTACATTGGGGTTTGCTATTTTATTCAAACGTCAACCAGTCTTATAGCTCTGCAGATATTTGTACAAATCTATCAATAAATATTTCTTCATCCAAATTATAAATTGATTCGTTTTCAATTAAAATCGCAGGAATTGCTCATAGGATTTGAAGTCTGAAATCATAGAATGAATAACTTTATCTATTCTTTTATACCTTTTAAAAGTATACTGTCAAAATTGGATGAATGATTCATGAGAATCAGACGGATGTATTAATGTCATTAACGTTTTCTTTTTCTTTACAGTTTGATGATAAAACGCTTGTGTGTGATTCAATTTTTTCAACATTATCCCTTAGACCATGCCAAGAAAAAAAATTAATTACTTTTTCATTGAAATTCTTGATATTGTAATTTCCTCTCATGAATTGTATGCAGCAAAACTGTTCGTTAAAAATATTTTCTCCTCTTTCAGTTCGAAGATGTTCCTAGAGTGTCCACTTAATTGAAATTTCCTAAACACAAACATAACATTTCTATGACCTTTCGTCCGTAGGCATCTGTTTATGCCACTTAATCTTTCTGTTCAAATCCTTTCCATAATCCATGCCTCGTAAATGTATATTCTTAGGTAGGGATTTGGAGATGAATGGCATACTGAATTTAGTAATACTGGATTTATGTTGTATTTCAATAAATTGAATACTGTATTCAGTATCCTTATTGAAAAAGAAACATGTTATGGAAAAAATGGCATATGGGATATAAAGCAAATAGTAGTGCTCAAAAACCTGACAGAACAACCAGATTTTTTTATTTGAATTATCCTATTCCGAATCTGAGATCTGTACCTAAATGAGATGCAAGCAAAACAACAGTTATTACCAGTAGATGCAGATTAGTTGATTTAAAAAGAAGCATTGCTACATGGGCGATTGGAAAAATGGAGTATAACCCACAACTGTTACTGGTTTGAATCTCCGAAAATGCATTCAAATCAATTTTCGATTTTTATCTATTTTCTTATGAACAACAAGGAAATAAATTTCGAATTGAAAGTATTTAAAATAGATAAATTCGCTACCAGAATAAGCTAATCAGATTTGATTCGAAAAAATCGAATACCTAGAAAGAAGAAATTTAAAAAAATGAGAGAAAAGAAGATGAACGTATAAACTGAGAAGAAAATTCAAATCAATAGTCGATATAAAATAAAAAATGGCAATGATTAGATCATGTCATTGGCTTAAAACCTATTCTAGAAGAATCATTTAAAATCTATTCTAAAATTTTGATTTCAAGCAGATATTAATTTTTCCAACTCATTTCATTTACTAAGGTAATACAATATAGCTAATACATTACGTAACAGAAAGAGAGTTTTAAATTTAATATTACGCGAAATTACATTAGAATAATATCAGGTGATTTTATTACGAGAAAAGGCTCTAGCATGATGTTCATAAAACGAATATCAAGCGTATTTTGTTTATCGATTAAATCTAGTTTAATCATAACAAATCCAGGAATGTTATGACATCAGCAATAACGCATATAAAATCAAATAGCTCAGAAACTCAAATCTTGATTCCGTCAAACTATTAGCCATCTTCTGTACTCGTTTCAGAATAAGAAAGCTTTAAAGTTAAAGGTATATACATATATAGATGGAGCGGTATCTGTGCCAGTTATGCTATAGAATAGTTATTTGTGGTGAGTATCATTCCTGCCTCTTTTATAAGGACGATGAGCACGTTTATATACTGCCACTACTAGAAGAATCAGACAAAATGGAGAAAAGTAATGATCTTTCAAAAGTTACAGTTAACAATAATTCTAAGGATATGGGGACAAATCTGCATCCAGAAGCTAGAAAAAATGATATGAAAAAATCTGCGCTAATGAATCCATCGCTAAATGAAAACGTTGAAGAGGTTTTGTTTGTGCCTGATTCAAAGAGAAAACGGAAATCCAGGACACCCTCAAAGATAACAGGAATGAGAAATTCGCATGATATGTCACTGGTGAGTGCTGATAAAAGTGGACGAGATTATGAAAATGCATCGATAAACACTTCATCAGAAAATGTTAAAAGCAGTTCCAATTCTGAAGGCTACTCTCAGTCAGCTTGTGCGGAAACCACAATTAATATTGAATCGTCCTTTGATGAAAATAGCAGTGAGTCAAAAGTTTCAAACATATTCCCTAAAATACATTATAACGAATGTGGAATGTCTCACGAAGAGAATAAATGGAAATATTTTAATCGTGATAAAGATTTGTTTCTGGAATCCCTGGATGGTGTTATTAGAAAAACTATTTTAGTAAGCCAAGAGTTAAATAGATGCAAGAATTCTCTATGGAATTCTGAATTTCCACGGGGACATCAAAAACCGAAAGATAGCACAATGAAAACTTTAAAATTTCCAAAAATTGCAACTAATACCACTAAAATTACTGCCGAAGATTTCAGTAACAGTGACGAAATGGCTACCAACGAGGAAGAATCAAATTCGAACATCGCAGCAGCAGGACCTTCAAGAATACGACCCGACAAGAAAAAACTTCTTTGCGATATCTGTTCTAAACTTTTTGAATCGGAATGTAAAGTTGAAAATCATTATCGATTATATCCTGGTGACAAACTATTCGAGTGCAGAATTTGTGAAAAATTATTTTATCGTAAAAGCCACTTCAATACACACTACAGAATACACACTGGCGAAAAGCCCTTTGTGTGTGAGACATGCGGAAAAGATTTTACTCAGAAAGGGCAGCTCCAGTCGCATCATCGGTTACACACTGGCGAAAAGCCCTTTGTGTGTCATATATGTCAAAAACCCTTTGCTCATGGTTCTGGTCTTAGCAGCCACATTCGGACTCATACCGGGGAAAGACCGTATAAATGCCCCGTTTGTGGAAAGGGATTCACGACCAGCGGCAGCTGCATTAGACATCGCAGAGCAAAGCATGATGGAAATCAATGATCAAATCGCAGCATTAATACTTCTACTCTTGTTTTAAATTGCTTCACATTCTCTATCCAACCGGAATAGCCATATATACCTGTATGGGACATTAAGGAAAACTAAAAATCTGTTTTAACTTTATGGACGAATTTCAAAAAGATTTTTTTAACCACATAGTATTGATATTTTTATTGTTCTTTATGAACGCTGTAATAAATAATTTTATATTACGTATATCAACGAAATATGTCTGTGTTATTTTTTCCTCTTTTAAAAACGCTTTTCGGTCGTTTTCATTAAAGAATATGATCTTAAAACCAGTTTAATTGTAAAACTGACAATCGTTTCCAAGAGAAATGTTTTTGAAACATTTATCAGAATTTGAGTTAAAGAAAAATAGCAAAAGTTTAGCTTATTTTTTCAATTATTAACTTTTAAAAGTATTACATTAAGAAACTGATTATTACATCATTACAAAAGTAAATTTTTCTTATTTTAATAAAATCTTCAGTGACATATTTTTTTTGTAAATTTTAATCAATTCTTTAAAAAAATATTGTCAACTTATTTTGAAGCAGTATATTTCATTCATTAAATGAAAATCAATTTGTTTTTATTGTTGGTTTTCATATTTATGTCAAATTTATTCTTCTTTGAAAATTATCAAAGAAGATATGTATTATTAGATATTATTTAATGACATTTTTAATGTAACTTATTCATAATATTTATTTCTAAGTATATTTATCCGTAACTGCTGATATGAATTTCTTTTCGAATAGGGAGACATGGAGTCAAAATAACTGATTCCCGATTTTTTATATTTCTCTTTAGTAAATAGAGTGAATAGCATTGAAGTTTATTTTCGAATAGCAATACATTTCGGAAATCATACTGTTTCATTTTTTAAACTACTTATATTAAAATGTTAAATATTATTACATTATATGTAGTAAATATTTTATAAGTAAATCCTAAACAATATTTTATTGAGCATTTAATTTTTATATATTACAACAGTGCACTACTGTTGATGAATATCAGAATTTAGCAAACAAAAGTAAAGAATACAATATTTAAAAATATGATTTTAAAGACATATCATAGTTTTTTATTATTCAAATTAGCAGTTTCGAAAACATGGAATCAATGACTCCATAAGTATCAACAAAGTTATAAAAAAGAATTACTCTATTATGAGCTAAATATGAATGCTCATAACTCTATTATGAGCATCCGTATTTAGATTAATGCTTTTTTAATACTGAAACAACAGCTTGTAGGTACTGAGTAGATGAAATTATTAAAGAACAAAACATCAGTTGATGACCAGAGATAATGAACAAAGATAAATATTTTTAAATCTCTTATAAAGTTGCTGGTTAGAATATAAGAAATTTTATTTATATAATAATGAATAGAATTATACACATTTGTTTCTTTCTAATATAATTCATCACAAGCATTTATTTTATTGCTACTTCCAAAAAAAATTAAAATATTTCTGATTGAATATTGCATTGAATTATATTTTTAATATAATAAAGAAATACAGTTTAAGAAATAATTTTTTTAAATATTTAGTGCTACAAATATTGTATCTATATCTATTATATTTAAAAAATAATAATAAATTCAGTTTAATAAGTAAACGGCATTTTTACACTCAAGTTTTTAAACAATAATTCACTTAATCTATTACTAGTATTAAAATACCAAGTTTTTATTTTTTTAAAAAAACCCTCTTCTTATCGTATATACGACCAAAACCATTTACATGATTATATTTGAAGGGAAAGAAAAATCGATTTAAAACAGTTGATTTCAAATTTTAAAAAAAATTATAATATTTTAATTCCAATGTAAATAATGGATCAAATACTAGAAATGTAATTTTATTGCCGAAGATTAAAAAAATAATAACTAAGATTCTTTTATTATATGAAGACTTAAATATTTTATTTTGGAAACACATTCAAAATAAAACTAAAATCAAACAAAAGTTTAAAATTGCTTAATTTGCAGTTTTGAAGATCTTAAGAAAGGAAAATATATACTGTGCGGTTTAAAAAGATGAGTGATAATTACGAAGGAAGGATTTTGATTTTCTTCATAGGGGTTCAAATTATCCGAATTACACCCATTCTTCAAGAGTATTTGGAAATCCATTTTCGAACAGAATTCATAAACTCGAATATTCACAATTTAAATCAATTTTGATTTTATGATTTCATTTCTGATGGATAAAAGAATTGATTTGAATCAGTAGAAAATAAAAGCAATAATGGTTTTATATTTCATTTGAAATGGATTCAAATAATGTGAATAATGTTTTTCTTCTATATTCATCACTGTCAAGGTATACGAAATAAATTATTTTTACATCTTTTTTGTGTTATTTTTTCCTTGAAATAATGTTTATGCTTTAAATCCTTAAAGAAAGATGCAAATTTAATGAGAAAGAAAATTATTTTACCAGAAATTTAAAAAATTGTTATTTCCTAATGTCTTAGTTTACTTTTACCCCTGTCTTAGTGACCAGGAAAGAATAGAATCGTTTGCATCTTTAAAATAAAACTTAAATTTAGGACAACATTATTATTAAAATTCCAGGTATCAATACAAATATTTTCGTTAAATTTTGGCAATAGAAATTTAATCCAAATTATAAAATATTTGAATATAGCATTCTTTCGCGCATAATTTCCATATTAGTCTAACAAAGACAATTATCCGATGTTATATCTTAAAATTTTATAGCAAATTACGATAGTTTAAATTGCTAAATTTTCTTTTCAAAATATGTGCTAAATAATACGCCTTACAGGCTTATCAAATTTCTTGCTTAACATCAGTCACAAGAATTTACAGATTTTTGTGAGTTGAAATTAAAAGGAAAGAACCACTAATTCATCTCAAACAAGAAAACATTGAAGTTGAAGAGATTCTCAGTTAAAGAATGCAGGAGCTGAAGTGTTTGAACTGCAACGAGACATTTAATACTCAACAAGCACATCAGTGCTTAAAATGCCCATGGATGCGGGGAAATGAGGATGCTAACGCAGTGTTGTAGGATATTGAAAATGGGGTAGACATATGTGAAAATGAGTTTTTCTCTTTGTCTAGCGAGCAATTACCTGAATCATCAGCAGTTTCCACTGGAATACTTAACCGAATTTCTGATCCTTTCACAGATTCCAGTTTGTCACAAACAGGGAATCTTGGAACTGTTCAACCTACTTCTTCATGTTCGGAAAAACCTCAAACTTACGAAAAAACTTATAGAAGTGACGTTCATGCTGTTCCTGGTCCTTCCCATTCGCCCTTATGTGGTAGGAAAGGAAGTATTAGTCATCAAGAATTTCAACCCAATCCTTTAAAAATGCATTAAAAAATCCACGACGGAGAAAAACCACAGAAATGTGAAATTTGTTGAAAATCGTTTCTTCACGAGTCTCAATTAACGAGAAACAAACGCCGTCATACGGGTGAGAAACCATTCACCTGCGGTGTTTGCGGGCAAAAATTCACACAAAAAAGTAGTTTAAAGCAACATGGAACAATTCACTTAAGGAAAAAAGTTTCATGTGAATTATGTGGAGAATCATTTGAAGGAATGAATTCTTTAAAGATCCATGCTCGCAAACACACGGAAGAACCAATGTATGAATGCGACATCTGCGGAAAATCATTTCTGCATCAAGGAAGCTTACGAAGGCATCAAAAGATTCATGATCAGAAGTGAAAGAACAATCAAGTAAAAAATTGTTAAAGAAACATTGCGCACGTTTTTAACGAAATATACGATTTTTTCTATCTGACCTCTTTACTCCAAAAGCTTTCTATGATTAATCTGAAAGACTCTTTTCATTTTTATAGATGTTTTAAAGTAGAGAAAGTTTGCCATTTTATTCCTTTGACAAATATGAATTCAAATTCGTAGAAATTTTGTATTGGTTATTTCGTTCTAATTTTTGGTGTATTTTTTTACCTGTTTTAATTTTTTTATTATTTGAAGACATATAAATGTTGACATTTCAATCCTATAATAATGTAGATTTATGCATTAGTATATCATGTAATATATCATTAATTCATAGGAATCAGCTCAGGTGACTATCTGGTTTCCATTGAATATAATTTATTTGAATTTAGTCATTTATGGAGTCATTTTACTTTTTATTGACGTATCAATGACGTTCTTTTATTTCGAATGATATTTATTAATAAAAGTTATTGAAAAATTTTATTGATTATTTATCTCAATTTCTTAAAACATTTACATAGAAATGTAATTTTAAATGTTGTATATTTATAAAAAGATTAAAATTTGCATTTAACTTTAAGAATAACGTAGGTTTGTATATTAAAATATCATTTAATTTATATTTATTTAATACATGTCTGTTAAGGTGATTTAATTATCGATAAACTTTCGATGGTAATCTAATTACCGTTAAATTTCTTAGATATGACATCATGCCTATGATTCCTCCGAACTCTGTCATTCTAAAATTAAGACTTTGTTTTTTTAATCATTTAAAATTTTAACAAATGCTTCTTAGTATTCGATTGAACTTTACTTTAAGCAAAGCTCGATTGAAAACTCGATTGATTCAATCGAAAAAATTCGATTGAAAACTAATTTATGTTGATTAAGCTAATTCATATTGATTTTAAATTTCCTTACAAATTTCTAAAATCCTATTAAAGTATTAAAAAATAATTAAACCTAAGCAATGAATTAATATTTGAAAAAACTGTATTAAAATTATCTTTTTGTCTCCTGTTAGTATCACCCGCAAGTTTAAGTTTAAAAAATTGTATTCAAACTTGAGTGGGCGAATAAAAAGTATTTTATTAATGATTGAAAATTTGAGCAATATATATAAATAAAGAGAGAGTGTTAACTAATAGTAAAAACCAAAGAAAAACTCTATTTAAATACTATTTCTTTCTTATTTTTCTGAAATAGTTTATATTAAGTAATCTAAGAGAATAAACTTATCATGATTTCTTTTATGAGTTTATGATTACTATGAAAGATTTGTAAAAATACCAAAACTGTCGGTCAAATTAATTGTAAATAAAAGCATTTTTTTTAAATTACTTTTTATAGAATGCGTTCATATAACCAAATATTAAGAAAAATAGTTTTTAATACATATTAATATACTTTTCTTAAAAAATTAAATCGCCAGTTTTATTGTTTGTATTTAAACAAATTCCATATTAGTTTCTATTTGCTTTTTCAAAAATTTTATTTCTTTTTCTGTCAATCACTACAAATGGGATTCTAACCACCAAGTGCCATTTAGGGAAATTAGAAATAGCATCTTTATATCCGATTGTGGAAGGTCAGATCCCATGTTCGCATTATTATTATTAATAATAATAAAAAGATATTTTAGTGCATTCAATCAAAATAACTGCTTTTAGAATGTTTAATTCTCGCAGTTTCAAATCTAAGAAATAATTTATGGACATTTCAAGTAATGACTTTTTTTAATGGAACTCGTATTTTCAAATTTTTCCTCAAAATATAAAACTAATGTCTAGATTCATATACATCTACACGTAGTATGTGTTCCGTACTTGTAAAATCATGCCTTTGGCGCTGGGACATCTCCCCTTGGCGAATTCTGTAACCACTTCAACCTGGCAACCATATAATACAAACAGAACAGTTTCTGAAACTGTCTCGCTAACACGCAAAAAATAAACGCTTATACAGTCCACTCGCAATTGTGATTCTATAACGCATACACCGCACAGTATGAAATGAATATTTCTGAAACTATGTTTGAAAGAGACAACCCAGGACATTCTTCATATATATATATATATATAATTTCAAAAATTGAGATCCTACTTCAATTAAACTGCAGTGAAGTTTAGGCCAAATTTGCTTTTTCAGTGGTTATTATACTTTTTGCCTCAAAAGATGAAAAGCAAAAGGGTGGGATATAAATTTCAAAATAAAAACCACGTTAACTTTCTATAATTATAATCAGAACAATTCGAGCTACATAAAGATTTTCTTTCTAAAGAGATGCTGGAAATTCCTTATACAAGTGAAAATGATAAATGAATAATGAATATAAGTTTCAATACCAAATTGATTGGCCAATTTTGTCTTCGAGATTGAAGGCTAATGAATTGCAAACCCGGTTCCTCTGAGAAACAGTAATTCAGGTGCATGTAAAACTTTTAGTAACCCTTATTTATTGTTATTCATATTTTACAGAAATTCCGGAAATGAGATGCAATTTCAAGTGGCATCCTCGTCTTCAAGCATTGTTTATATTGATGAAGCCCTTCTCAAAATAAACCTGGTGTTGCTTCAAAAGTAACTTTAATACATATGAATTAGGATAAATTAAAATAAATTCTCGTCTTCCCTGCTATTTATTCTGTTTCATTTTTGCTTCTTTTTTACTTACTTTCAGTTCAGTGAATTAAGGGGTTATAACACTATGCTTGATGCGTGAGAATGTTCAATTTTGATTCACCTCTTTTATTTCCAAATAAATGTTTCCATTCAAAAGGAACATACCTTGCTTACCAGTGGCAAAACAAAAAACAATTAGATTATTTCATGGGAGTCTTTTTTTAAGAAATAATTTTTAGTGTTTTAATTTTCTAACTTCTTCATCTTTCTGATAAAATATATTTCGATGAACAGTTTGAGATCGATCATACGGATACACAAAAAACTAATCGCTTACAGCTTTGCTAAATACATAACTTTTTGTATTAGATATGCATTTTTTTGTTGTAACATAATAAGAGAAAAGAATGATTTTGGGTTTTTTTAACTAACAAATTAGGAAGACTATTTACTAATTCTTCTCATAGCTAGAGAAAAATTGCTAATTGCTTCCAGTTAAATTCAGTCACATTTAGCCAGTTAGTGATTTTCGACGAGCGATAGTTTGTCTTACGTTGACTTCATTCAACCGGAGTAATAAGTAGTGACAATTTGCAATTAGAATTGCAATTGTATTAAAAGATCAAACAAAATCGTAAACCAATGTTTAAAATATTTTGAGGCGAAGTCGAAGCCAAAGGGGCAAATAAAATATTATTAATTATTATGATAAAAATTCCGCATATAATATAAATTGTTTTTCCTATCTATATCATTTCGAAACATTACAGGAAATTAAAATAATATCTATATATTTTGCTTCATTTAGTTGATATGTAAAAGTATGTCAGTTTATGTAAGTACATAATTGAGGTTATAGAAGCAAGAAATAAAAGTGTCTCTTCATTACAACATAATTTCTTACTATACATTCTCTGTGTTCTACGAGTATAACTGCCATAGTTAAATTTTTCCGACACAGTTTAGATGCGCGTTTTCCGAAGAGATCGAAACAGTAAACTGGTTTAAAAACTTAAAAATAAAAAAAAAAAAAAAAAAAAAAAAAAAAAAAAACTAAATTTCAAGTTGACTTCAAAGGCATCAGAAAAACTTTAGGCTAAAATATTCTATATGCATAAGATACATTCTGATTCATAGATAGAGGCGACATGTGAAACTCTTGAATCTATATTTTCTTTTAAAGTTCCTAAATTATATCAACACTTTGGATTTCTTATGGATTCAAATCTCCATTCTTAACATGGAGGTTTATATATTGAAACTCTGATGTAGGTTTATAACAATTAAAGAAAAATAGCCTCCAATTAAAATTTAAAATTTATATTTTAATTCATATAATTAAATTATAAATATTACGATAATTTAAATAATTATCACTAATATCAAGTCAAAATAATTTGCTAAAAGATTAATATTTAACAAGAACTGAAATCTATTTCTGCTCAGCTTCTCTTCCGTGGCTTCAGATCTCTAACATTAACCCCTTAACTCGTTTATTTTATTTACTATCTAATAAGATCACACCTTCTATTTGGGGATTATTTTCTTATTTTGATTAAAATGGAATCCGTGGAATTTTTGTCTTATTACATATTCCAAGTCATTTTACTGTTGAATTATAACTGTAATGTATGATTTATTTTTGTTTACAACTATCAAAATTCAATCAATGATGCACGTACGGCGTACGGGCAAGCCGGTTAAGTGGTTAGTCTTAAGGTTTATAATTTAAAACTCTGTCGAGAAACCAAGCCAATCAAAGAGTTACATATTGAATTAGTATTTATATTTTTTAAACATTATCTTATAATTATTGAATTACAGTTTCTGATACTTTGTCAAAAGAAACTAAAAGGCTCACAATTTCTCAACCAGTTTCAACATTACATAACATAACGCCATCCTGTGCCCCCGGTGCCTATAACGCTAAGTTATCTAACCAGATGGATGGGCATAAGATGGGAGAAAGAGAGAGATTACAAAAAGGAAAAAAAATAAAGGGGAATAAAGAGACGATACAACATTCAGGGATTTCCAGAGTGAATGCTATCGGTGTCAAATCTTACACGAATCTGTTTTTTTTTTTCTTCTGAAGTTATAATTAGATATATTGGACACGAATACTGAAACAAATGGTGATTATAGGTTGAACTTACAGGGGAATTAGACTATCAACTGAAAAGGGGATGGGGGACTTACAACTTAAATTGTGAATATATGTATGGCAAATAAACAATCACAATAGGATCAGAAATACGTAGTGTCCATCTGGGTCCTGGAATCCTTATTTCCATCATGAGATCTGCACTTTTTATACAGGAATGTGATTTATGGGAAAACATCCGCTCAACAAGGCAATTAGGCTGGAGAAATTTGGACATGAAATTGCTATTAAAACTCCCTCTCTTTAGGGCAACTTCTTCTGAAATGTGGGTTGCTTTGCTACGGCTCATCGTTATATTCGAATGCCTTCGTGCAGGACGGAGTATACCTATGCCATATATGAGATATGCACTTTTGAGGAACTTTTTAAGTTACAATTTTGGTTGATTTTCGAAAGGGGAGTTGTACCCTTGTCCAGAACTGTCATTAATTACCCAGATTACTGCCATCCGTATGCATATGAAAGGCGTCCTTGGAGGTGTTAATGCTTCTTTCAAGAGCTCATTGATTTAGTAGTGTTCAGTGGTGTAAAACTCGTTCTTGATTATGTTGCGACATACATATGGCGTAAATTATTTTTGTTTTATAAGCTCTTATATGAAATCTTATCATTTTTTTCCATAACTTTTCAAAGTTATAGTATACGGTAAGAAGCAGTAAGAGAACTTTGAAGTTGAACTATTTTTAATTGGGTTCTACAAAGCATATATATATATATATATTAATAATAGCAAAATGGATAAAACGAAAAGTAGAATAACACAGAATAAACTGGACAAGGAAACAAGCAATTCCTGAAAAAACAAGGATATTAGCGTAAAACTTATCTTATTAGAATATACCGCAGACTCTTGTAAGCATAACAAGATCATAATCAAGTAATCGAATTTGTCATCCTTCAATAAACCATTCAGTTCCTCCTAAAAGTGAAGCGTTCATCAAAATGAGGTTATGCCTTCCCAAAAGAATCTCAGAATTGCCACGGTGTATTCTGTTAAAGGAAACTTCGAAAGAGTTTTAAATTCTTTCAGTCCATTCCTGTATATATTCTTTCTTTAATAAAATATTAATCATTCGAAAATCCACCTAAGATTATAATTTCAAAAAATTTATATGCTCCAATTGTAACGCATTGATTGAAGAGAACTAAACTTTATTCTCAACAACAATTTGTATACCAAAATAGGAAATTCATTTGATTTCACTAATTTTAACTTAATTTCACTAATGTATTTTGAATTTGGTTCTAAAATAAGAAAATTGTAGCAATCTTCATTTTTTACCTTCCTATGAGGCACTTTATTCCAATGCTGTTGTTTTCCTCCACTTCTATAACTTCAAACTTCAACAGACACTATTTTCAGATTTTTTGTAAAAATTTCTGTAATTTTTGTAAAATGTACAATTTGTTCCTCATAATTTTTCGAAAATATTAGTCTTTTTTTTTTAAATTTTAATCTTTGAATCTGAATGATTGAGACATTTTTCTTGTAATAAGAAACATCTTACTAAATATTGGAAAGATAAGCTCTCAACAGAAAATATGAAAAAATAGGTTTCCAATTGAACAACAGAAGATATGAAAAAAAAAACGGTTCCAAATTAATTTTGAATTTCTTATATTGTAATTTAGAGCCAATAGAAAGACCTTGATAACCATCCAAAATTATTTTAAGCAACAGGCTTGATATTGGATACGGGATAACATTTTATGTGTCAAATATTCTCTCAATTCCTGAAGACAAATAACTCAAAGTAGCCAATTCATAAAATGAACTGTCATGATATCGCTTGCTACGAGTTCTTTTCAGTTCATTCATTCTTAGGAGAATGAAGGTGACAATTTCCTTCGATGCTATTTGCTGATATTTAGCAATGTTTTAGAGACTAGAATTCAAGTAGATATGCACATGTGTATGTGTTTGTTTGCGTTATAGTATACTTTTCTTGTAAAATTTGGATTTTTGGAGAAAATATTTGAATAGAAATTATATACTGATGGCACATAAATATTTTTCTGTCTTAACTACATATGACATTAAATGGACTTTTAACACTTAGTTTTTCGAATTGCTTAACACAATTAATTACTTTAGTACTTGAATGTGCTTTTAGCTTATGTTATACAACTCGTAGATAAGGGTATTTTTATTTTGGAATAGAAAATTTCATGAGTAATTTAATTAATAAAAAAAGTTTAGACAAATTATAGTTACAAGCATGTGATTTAAAATGGGACTAATCCGTTGAAAAAATCAAGTTTAACTATAAAAAAACGAAGGCAGTGAAAGAAATGTAGTGTTTAATGAGTTATAATGCGCGTTTTAGGAATTCTTATGAAATACATCAATTTTCAGCTAGAAATTATCCAATAAAGTTTAAAAATTAGATACGAGCTGCTTCTAAAGTTTCATAAAATAATACAATGTTTACTAAGAACTCACAACACCCTCCCCCTCCCCAAAAAACACATTTCACTACGCCGGCACAGATTTTAAATAATTGTATGGGAATATTATAAAAGAAAAGGTTTTACAGGCATTTTCTTTGTTGTTTTGGCTTGTAGAAGCTTCAATGTTTGTCTTAGCAGAAACAAAAGATTACCTTTTAGGTAACTACATTGGGAAAGTGCAAGGCTGGTATAAGTGCTCTGGAATCAATATTCAAAAGAAAAATCTCTTTCTCTCTCTCTCTCTCTCTCTCTTTCTCTTTTATATTTTTTAGAAAAAAAAAGTGTTTCAAAGAATAAAATTTATATTTCGAATGCCATTCTCACTTGCGTAGTCACTGATGAGATTTGGGGGTTAAAAAATTCTCAGCATGTTTCTAACATTAATTACCTTGATAGGTTACTGATGTTATGGGATACGTGAGAATTATGAAATTAAATAATTTGCTGTGACATTGGCCCTTAACATAACATAACAACATTATTAGTGGGAAAATGTTACATATTTTTAAAATGCAAATTACAGTTGTCAACTTTGACAAACTTTTAAGTTAAGATTTTAAATACAACAAAACGTGCTGGAGTACATAGAGAAATCGATGGCACTCTATTACAATTGCAACAAGTTAATCTCGATATCCCGCTAATGCACATAGTGATCTTAACCTACTTTGAGTTAGAATTCTTCATTGTAACAGCTGTTGCAATTTCAGCAGAATATTTTTTACATCCCACAACAAAGTAAAATATCTTCCAGCAGTATCCAAGCTGCTGTCTTTGCATAATTTCAATCCCTTGCCATTATTTTTTACTTTCTTTTTTCTTCCGTGAAGAATTCGCACTGCTCATCTTAACTCAAAAAAAAATCACTCTTCTTAAAAGTATCTCTCAAAATCAAAAAGGAGTTACTCAATCAATCTAAAAAGTATCCCACAGTCAATCTAAAAAGTATCCACCAGATATTTTAATGAATTCACAGCATATTTTTCAACGAGAAATTTGCACAAATTAAAAACACTTATCGTAAATTTTAGTTAAACATATTATTCAGGATTTTTTATGTGTTTTGAATAGCACCTAAGGTTCCGATTAACACGTCATAACTTAAAAGAGAACACAATACAGTTACATGTAATGGTTTACCAATGCGATAGACCCTCCACAAGGTGAAAAGGACTTCCTGCACGAAATGTCGCCGCATATGTATCTTAAATTGAATATAATTATGAGGATACCATGAAGGCAAAGGATAGATTGTATCTCTTGCAGTTTTTGTAGCTTCATTCAGAAGAGCAGCAGGTAGAAACGCCATCAACAACAAAACGAAGCTATGGATAATCGAAACGGCCATATATATGCGTGTTGAAAAGTCACTTTCAAGTGAGGAAGAAAAAATGTAACTACTCCAGAATACGTTAACCATGTCTAGTGTTACATCGAGAAACACGGGTAAAGAAAGAAAAGTATCCGCAAACTGTATCGTGCTAAAGATCGCATCACATGTTGTCAGTATGGTCTTGCAATCTTGGAAAGGAACTGAAGTTTTGAAATGGGAAATAAATTCCGAAAGATATATCCTTAAATAACAACATGTAAAACAATAGAAAGCTGGAAAGCTAACAAAGATGGTTTCATGAATTATGACAGCTACAAAGTTGAGGATATTATCCAGAATCAAAAACAATCGTTTATATACTTCAGAGATAAATACAGATTCACTTAATCTTGTTTGCATTTCCACATGAAGATTAGTACCATACAATATGATTTTGAGAAGGGCGTATAAAACAAATGTGTAAAGACAGAATATTAGAATACAAACTTTAATATTCTTCCTCTATCTGAATATGGCAACATTTTGGAGATTCGAAATAACTTTTTCAGCAGTAATAAAATGTTATTCCTGGTCCGAAAAACAACAATAAATTTGAAAATCGGGAGAGACGTAGTGGCAATAGCAGATAAATTATCCTTTTTTCCTAAGCTCATAATCAGAGATTTGAATAAGAAAAAGAACAACAAGAACGAATAAAACAAAAACATCGTGGTTTTAAATATCGACATTGCTTTCTTGTTTTTACAAACAGAACAAGGAAATGTGTAAGTGTTCATTCCACTCAAGTGAAAAATGAATAAAATGAGCTTAAACGTCTGTTCCAACCAGTATTCTGAGATACGCATGATAAAGATTCGATTCTTAATTTTTATGTTAATGCAAATAAAAGCGTATTCTTAAAATATTTCTCAAGAGCTTCTAGAAAATCAGATAACTTTGAATTTTATTAGAAAGTGTTTCGTATTTAAATTTTTTTTCATAAATGTAGCAAAATAACTTCTCAATGAAAATGAAAATTTCGAGCTTCTGAAAGTATTATTTTTGAAAAAAAAATCGTTATTTCAGTTCGTCATTCCTTAAATATTATTATTAACTGAATTATATTGGTTGACAACATACTCTAAAGCCCCCATATTACAATTTTTCTCTATCCAAAGATTGCGATTTGCTATTTTCAGTAGACATCTTACATTCTTCATTAGTTGCGAGCACAAAATCAGACTCTTCATCCTCTTTGCTTTTGCATGTGAAAGTCACGTGATCTGTAAGCAAATACCTTTTTTTTTCACAAGATTCACGATGGTTGTTTTCAGGCATGTAAAAAGATTCAACATTCTCTTCAGAAGCTGTGATAGAAACACTTTCATCAATTTAGACTTTAATCACTCGAACATCTGAAATGGGACTTAAATACGAGATATCACAAGGATTCCATAGTTGTGCGTCGTTGGCTCTCTGCAGAAGTCGTACACCTGTGTGCCTTTGAGGGAAGTGTTTGAACTTTTTCATTACTTCGAAATAAAGAAAAATTTATGATCTCATTATTTTTACTTTCGTTTTGTGGGGTATTACGGCCTCAATACCGAAAATTGTCATTCGACATTTATTTATATTTCTCTTTTAATTTCTCACGGTTTTTGTTTGGTTATTCTGATTGTTGTAATCATGCATATTGTCAAGTTTCTTTTGAACGAAGCAAGAATGATTCTCATTGTGAGTCAGTCACGTTTGAAACGTTACATTTTCATTGTTTTGATATTTAGTGCGATTCTGACTTATCCAAATGGTATAATAGACTATTATTTCAGATAAGCAGTCAAGGGTTTTGTTTCGTTATCAGTTTTACGCTGTAGGCATTGAGCCGAGTCTTCGTATTAACCAATTATATGTACAGTCAAAACAGATACGATACTTGAATAAATTATGAATCGATTGTTTATTAAATAGCGTTTTTGATTCCCTTTGTTCTAAATTTTAATAATATATTCAATTCTTATGAATAATAAGTGGCCTGAAATTTAAAATCATTATTTTATTTATGTGTGTTGTGACTAATGGCACTTGCCGTCGACAAGCCCCCGCTGGTACGATTAGCAGATTTTAAGCCTAAGAAATGCGTCTCTTTGTTTTACAAGAAGCGCCATCTAAGGCCAAGAGTACTACTTAGCTACACACACGTCACAACCCTTTTTAAGGGGGTGGCCTTCATTCATGCATATTCATTCATTCATCTCAGATCGTAATTTAGACCTGGAACAGAGTACGATCACCTCTGACCCAGTACTCCCAGTGGTATTACTCTCGACATGGAGAACTTTCAGACCACTACAGATTTTACGAGCGCCAGCCGCCACACACTCGGGGAATGTTTTGGCCGGTGAGTTTCGAACTCGTAATCTAAGGTGCATGAGCCAACGCTCTATGAATCATTAATTAATCCATGCATAACTATGATATTTTTTAATTCACCTTAATCAGAAAAGTAGTTAATTTCATATACAAAATACGATCTAGAAAACCAAGAACAGAGTTAGGGTGGAAAAAAAACTGAATTGGAGGATCCTTTTAATAGGATTTCCGCAATTGATTTGAATTCGTTATATTGAGTGCTTTTTCTTGTTTCATTTAAAAAATCAAAACTCTTGTTAGAGCTAAAAATGAGAAAAAAGATGTTATTAAATATGATGAAAATAAAATAATAAGATTTTAAAAGACAGGAAGTATACAGGTCAGGGAAATGATTTTTTTCATTTCATCTCATTTTATTGAAAAGATTTTCTATGATTTTATTCTCTGCAGTACGCTAATAGATATGTAATGCTTTAAAATTGAATGAGATTCTATTCAAAAATATTTTGCTAAATATTTTTTAATTTTATCAAGTTAAGATTGTTTTAATTCAGCTCCTAATAACCTGCAAGGAACGATTTCGTTTCTTTTTTTTATTTTCCCCTTAAAAAATTCAATTCAGGATTGCGATTATTTAATGAATTTTTTCAGCAATCAAGTTGTGTGTAAAGGATTATTTTGGATTGTGACTGAGAAGAAATATATTATCAGTAAAATAAAATCCGGATATAAATCCTGTTATCAATTCATCATTACAAATTTGGTAGTTTCTATTTCAAAGGCGTGAATTTTTGTAATGATTAAAAATTTACTCCATTTATTTGACCATCATTCACAAAATTTTAAAGCTTATTCAATTTATATCTTCTACATGAAAGGATATCTGGTTTTCATGAAGCCATTACGCATGCTGATTCGTCCTGTTAAATATTCCTCATAAAAGGATAAAAGTAAAAATTTCCGAAATAATTTGGGTACTTTCGTAAATTCTAAGAGATAATTCTAAGGATATCATAAATTCTAAGGATTCGAACCCGGAATCCTCAGATCATGGGATAGTCTTACCACTCCTACGCCAGGACGCCACTGATATTTTGGTTTTCATGAAATAACACTGCACTATTAACAAAAACGGAAAGGAAATCATAATTCAGGATTAAAGTCAGATGATTTGACCATCAGTTTAGTCGAATCTTAAGGAGCCTAAAAGTATGCGGTTGCTTAAGCCTTGAAATAGAAAAGTACAATCGGTCAAAAATTAAGATTAAAGAAATTTAAAAAAAATATCCGAAATTTTATTTTACTGATAGTATATTTTAAATATTAAAATAATTTTAATGCATTAAGGCGTAGTTAATGGAAAAAAATTTAGAAGCAAATGACTATAAACAAACGTTGGAATATATTTTAATGTATTGAAAATGAAAAAAAAAAGAAATCTTTTATAAGTATTAGGTGGAAAAGGAAAAAGAAAGCTAATTTGATTTTATCATGTCATTTTTCATAAAATATTCTTTAATATAAATTCATTGAATTTCAGACTAGATAAAGAGTTTAAAAAATCATAGAAAATATTTTTGTAAAAGCTGGTTTAAGGTAAATTTCTATTCTATGAAAAGTAAAATCTGATTCATGTCTTTCATTTTCTTTATAATACTTTCTCTCTTAACCAAATATATTTAAACCTGAAAATATTTTTTATTGTTGAAATCAATGATCAAAATACACTCAAAATAATAAACAATTCTAAATTGTGTCTATGAGGAGAAAAAAAAATCACCCAATACCCAAATTTCTATCCCACCTCTGCATTAATGATAGGCGATCTTGATCATAAATTTTATTTTAATTTCAATTCATTTAGTGAGGAAATTAAAATAACAGAAATGTCAAAAATAATTGCATAAGTCGAATGCTAATTTTAAAAATTGGGAATTGGATTTTTGAATATCAAGCAAACGGATCTAGTACGTTCTTCAACAAATGAAACATTCATAATTTATTCATCATTGAATATACTTTAACAAAACATGATTTACGAAAATAAAATATCATTTTACATTTAGAAAATAGCTTTCGTTTTTGCACCGATGTAGCTTTTTTTTAATAAATTTCTGATAACTCGTAATTTTCTGTCACTTAAAAATTAATTTCTCGATACCCGTGCCAATTTTTTGAAAACACAGGGATTTATGGAGAGAATCACCCTTGCTCCTTTCATAAGATTGACGACTACGTATATTAACGACCGAAGGCATGAATTTCAGGTGAAAGGCACCATGAAGCTGAAAAAGATATCTGCGGGAAATTCGAAAGATAATAATCTGAATTTTGATCACGTTGTCTGGCAAAACGAAAACAAAAAATTTCAGTTGATAAATTTGTCGAGGTTTCTAAATAAAGAAAAAAAAATTTCTAATGCCTTCTTCAAAAAGAAACAGATGTATGACTTTCAGAACCTTTCATGAAAGTATGACTTTCAGATCTTTCAAAAGAAACACATATATGTATCAGGACAGAATTCAGGTAATGAAGAACAAATGACACTGAAGTGACAAAAGTCATGGGATAGCAATATGCAAAAATACAGATGGCAGTAGTGTCGCAGCGAAAAAGTATAAATGCGCAGTTCGTTTTCCAGAGCTTTCATTTGTGTTCAAGTTATTCATGTGAACAGGTTTTTCGTGATTTATGGTCGCACGACGAGAATTAACAGACTTTGAACGTGGAATGTTAATTGGAGCTAGACGCATGGGTCATTCTATTGCGGATATCGTTAGTGAATTCAACATTCCGAGATCCACAGTATCGAGAGTGTGCCTAGAGTATGAAATTTCAGGCATCACATCCCATCACGGACAGCGCAGTGGGCGACCACCAGCACTTAACGACCGAGACAGCTGCTTGCAGATCACTTGCAGCCATTCATGGACTTTACGAACCCACACAACGATGGGATTTTTATGGATGACAATGCGCCATGTCACCGGGCCAGAACTGTTCGCGATTTATTTGAAGAACATTCCTGCCAATTCCAGCGCATGATTTGGCCACCTAGATCGCCCGATATGAACCCCACCGAGCATTTATGGGGCATCATCGAAAGGTCCGTTCTTGCCCAAACTCCTGCCCCATCCACACTTTCACAATTATGGACGTCTATACAGACAGCATGGCTCAATATTCCTGCAGAGAACTTCCAACGACTTGTGGATTCCAGACACGTCGAGTTGTTGCACTTCGCCGGGCAAAAGAAGCACCGACACGATATCAACAGTCATCCCATGACTTTTGTTACTTTAGTGTATTTCTTATTTTAATTTAGTTTCAGAAGTTCAGATGATGGAAGTAAAAAGTAAAGAAAACGTTTCTCTTACAGCTTTCTTCTGAAAAGGCTGAAAATCATTCAGACATTCATAATACTGAAAAAGCGATAAATTTATAAGGAAAGAATTTGTACTTATGTTTTTTCGGAAAAACAGACTTAAAAGGCGAAAATTGTCACTTGAATTTTCTGACGAATCCTCTTGTTTTTTTTCACAATAAATTCTAAAAAAAGTAATTTTTAAAAATGAAAATGCCAACTCATTATTTTCAATAAATATACTTTTAGGTACTAAAAGTCTTATATCGAAGTTAATTTCTTTCTAAAAAGACAAATTTCATAAATATCTTTTTCTTTTTAAATATGTTTATTTCTTTGTTATTACCTTAGTTTCTAAAACTATAGAGCATTAAAGCCTTAACTATGTATCAGACATATTTGTTTCACTAATTATATAATCACGTGGGTTTTTTAATTGTTCTAAAATAGAAGAGAGTTCTTTTTATGAACTATGCAGTTCACAAGGGAAATGAAAGAGCAGAGATACATTGGGGATTACAGTTAATAAAGGTTCTTTGATGCCATGATAATGGTCTGAATTAGAAAGATTCATATGCATGAAAAGCAAAGCTGATGAAAATAATTATAACATTTCAAATAGGACGACTTTAATGCTGGGTAGTTTAGTGAGATTAGAAATATGAAGTTACATTTAAATTACTCGTTTTAAATAAAACATAATAAATATAATGCAAATGGGACAGTTCCCTGAGGTAAAATGTAGAAAACAATAAAACATAAGGCGACATTGAAATATAAAAAAGTAAATACTCATGAAAGTAAATACTCAAAAACTACACAGAATTGATTCAAATAATCCATAAAATATTTGAAAGATTAAGAATTTATATTCGTCATAAGCAATAAAATAAACAAATGCATTTTCTTTAAAATGTTAATAAAAAATAAAATACCTCTTAGAACTTATTCAAACGAGATTGTTGGATCGAAGAGATTAATTAAACGAAGCGTTTGATTCCATAAAAACCAATTCAATTGTGTTTTTATAGCATGTTATTAACACCGTTAACGATATTTTCATAGATTCATCTCTTACTTATGTTGATGAATTTTCGAATAATTTTGGAAACTTTGTATATACAAAAATTTCTTTCCGTTCATGTCACGTTTGCTCTGTTCGTTGCCTGTATGCGTGTCATTATGTATCGTCAGAGAACAATCTCTTTCAATGACTGTCCACAGATTTCACATGAAAAATCATTTCCGGTATGGATACTCACGTGTTCCTTCAAATAAATTTTTCGTTTATGTTCTATCATCACAAACATAGCCAATGAATGGTTTCTCATCCGTAGGGAGTGTAACAAGCTGCTTTAGAAGAAACTTCCGTATGAATGATTAGCCATTAAAGTCGCATTTGTTTGGTTTCACTCCTTAGTGCATTAGCATATGAGTTAATAAAGGATAGTTATTTTTAAATCGCTTTCCGCAAAAATCTGAAGGGAGGGGATTTACATCCATGTGGATTCGAAAGTGTTGCTGCAAAATAAGTTTCTTCGGAAACCATTTCCCACAAATGTCACATTTGTGATTTTTTTCTCTACCGTGGAATCTCATATGTTCTATTAAATTACATTTAAATTTGAATCGCTTTCCGCAAATATCACAAGAGAAGGGTTCTTCTTTCCTGTGCGTTCGAAAGTGTTGCTCTAAATGAGACCTCCTCAGAAAGTATTTTCCACAAAACTCACATCTGTGTTTTTTTTCCAATTCCGTGGGCTTGCATATGAGTTTTAAGCCCGTACTTCTTTTTGAATACTCTTTCGCAAATTCTGCATTTGAATTGTTTTACATTACTGTCCCTTGAATTGTTTGGTTTGCGTTCAAACTCTTCCTGTAAAGTTCTTTCATCCTTTTAATCGAATGTCAGTCGGGAAGGACCAGGAACTGCATGGGCGTCACTTGCTTCGTTTTTTTCATCCTCAGTCTTATCTGAAAATGACACTGGACTCGAACCTATTTGTTGATTAGTCCCGAATGTTATTCCCATCGCTAAACTAGGATCAGTGTAGGGATCGGAGATTTCGTTGATTATTTCAGAGCAGACAACCTCAGGCAACTCAGGTAACTGCTCACTGTCCAAATTGATAGACCTATTTTCCTCTTTGACTATCTCCTCCTCAATTTCCTGCAATATTTGGTTTGTACCCTCGTTTCCCTGCATCCAAGGGCTCTTTAAGCATAAATGTCCCCCCCCGCGGTCAAAGGGTTAATGACAGTGTAAACACCTAAGTTCCTTTATTTTTAACCGAGACCTTCTTCCATTTTGATGTTTCATTGTCAAATATAAATAATATTTTTTCTTTTCAATTCACTTCAAAATAAATTATGTAAATCAAAAGTCTAGTGATTGAGGTGTAACGAGAAATTTGATAAACCCCTAATGTGCAGTTTTTGTCATATAATTAAAAAATAAATAAATAAGCAAATTTAATGTTCGATATTTTTCAGCAGATATGTTTAGATATCAAAATAAATTAATTCTCTGAATCAAACTAATCAATATTTTTGATGTACTAAAAACTATTAATTAAAGCGTTACAAAATGTGAAAATCACGCCAGTCGAGGTTTGAAAGAAATATTTGCAAGGGAAGTTGGAATTGAAGTTTTAAAAGTATCGTAAATTGTAATTATTTCTAAAAGATTCATAATGTAGATCATGAGTGATCTTAAAAATAATCAAAGACATTGGTAAATATCCATTTTTTATTTTTATTTTTCAAAATTCTTTTCGTTCACATTAGATTCGAGTGTGTTATTTAAGCTTTTAATCTTCGATATAATTTCAAGAAAAAAATTATTATAAAAAAGTTCTAAATTATTTCATTTTCTTATGCTGAGAAAGCTATAAATATTTAGGAGAAAGCATTCTTCTCACTGTTCGAATCCATGCAAAAAGAAATACAACGTCATTCTTCGCTTATTTTCTAGAGTTTCAAGTTGGGTGTTTCTACAGAATGAAATTTAAAAAAATCTGAAAACTGAAAATTTCTCATTTTTAAACAGTTATTGAAAGTGAGGTTTACTGCGAATTAATGACTGTTAGTTAGGTATTTCTAACTGTAATTTGAGCATATAAAAGATGAGAATAGATACAAAAAATAAATTTGATTTACAATATCGTTTTATAATAAATTACCATATTTTTATTCTAAAAAACTTATTTATGCTTACTGAAGATTTGGTGTAATATTTCTGCTCTTTGACTGCCTTGGAAATGTCACTTAAACTCGTCTAAATACATCGAGCATTTTTTCTCCCACTTGAAGTGGATTACAAACTAATCTGTAAAGAATTTCAGAGCTAGAAAATGAGCACACCGTTGATGCCTTATCTACTATTCTTTGTTTTTAATTTTTAGCGAC
>JAOUZG010030867.1:19486-32979 GCA_026289955.1 Argiope argentata | reverse complement strand
GTCGCTAAAAATTAAAAACAAAGAATAGTAGATAAGGCATCAACGGTCTGCTTATTTTCTAGCTATGAAATGCTTTACATATTAATTTGTTATCCACTTCAGGTGCGTGAAAGAAATGCTCGATGTATTTAGACGGGTTTAAGTGACATTTCCATGGCAGTCAAGGAGCAGAAATATTACACTAAATCTTCGGTACGCATAAAATTCGTTTTTCTGAATAAAAATATGATAATTTACTATAAAATTATATTGGAAATCAAATTTATTCTTTGAATATATTCTCATCTTTTATATCCTCAAATTACAGTTAGAAATACCTAACTAACAGTCATTAATTTGCAATAAACTTCACTTTCAATAACTGTTTAAAAATAAGAAATTTTCAGTTTTTTAAAATTTCATTCTGTAGAAAATCCCAACTTGAAACTCTATAAAATAAGCGAAAAATGACATTGTACTTCTTTTTGCGTGGATTCGAACAGTGAGAAGAATGATTTTTCCTAAATATTTATAGCTTTCTCAGCAAAAGAAAATGAATTATTTAAAAACTTTTTTCTAAATATTTTTTTCTTGAAATTATATAGAAGATTAAACCTTAATGAACACACTCGAATCTAATGTGAATGAAAAGAATTTTGAAAAAAAATGGATATTTACCAATGTCTTTGGGTATTTTTAAAATCACTCTTGACCGACATTACAGAATGTATTTTTATGAACCTTTTAGATATGATCTAAATATATGATACTTCTAAAACTACAATTCCTGCTTTCAATGGAAACATTTTCTTCAAACCAGAACTGGCGTGATTTTTAGATTTTGCAACGTTTTACTTAATAGTTTTCAGGACGTTAAAAATATTGATTAGTTTGATTCAGAGAATTTATTGATTTTGATATCTAAACTTATCTGCTGAAAAATATCCAAAATTTAAATTGCTTATTTATATATATTTTTAATTATATGACAAAAACTGCTTATTAGGGGATTATCAAATTTCCCGTTACACCTCAATCATAAGACTTTTGATTTACCTAATTTATTTTGAAGTGAATTGAAAAGAAAATAATCAATTATTTATCTCTGACAATGTAACATCAAAATTGAAGAAGGTCTTGGTTCAAAATGAAGGAGCTGAGGTGTTTACGCTGTGATCAACCCTTTAATCGCGATCAGGGACATTTCTGCTTAAAGAGCCCTTGGATGCAGGGAAACGAAGATGAAAACCAAATATAGTAGGAAATAGAGAAGGAGATAGTCATTGATGAAAATAGGTCTATCAATTTGAACAGTGAGCAGTTACCTGAATTACCTGAAGCAGTCTGCTCTGAAATAATCTACAAAATCTCCGTTCCTGGCACAGATCCTAGTTTAGCGATAGAAATGACGTTCGGGACAAATAAACAAATAGGTTCGAGTCCAGTTTCTTTTTCAGATAAGTCTGAGGGTAACAATAAAAATTCTGCAAGGGACGTCCATGCAGTTTCTGGTCCTTCCCGACTCCCATTCGATGAAAGGGAAGAAAGAACCTTACAGGAAGAGTTTCAACGCAAACCACACCATTTAATGGAGAGTATTGTAAAACAATTCAAATGCAGAATTTGCTAAAGAATATTCAAAAAGAAGTACAAACTTAAAACTCATATGCAAACCCACGGAATTGGAAAAAAACACAGATGCGAGTTTTGTGGAAATGACTTTCTGAGGAGGTCTCATTTAGAGCAACACTTTCGAACGCACAGGAATGAAGAACCCTACTCTTGCGATATTTGCGGAAAGCGATTAAAAATTAAATGCAATTTAATAGAACATATGAGATTCCACTGTAGAGATAAAAAGCACAAGTGTGACATTTGTGGGAAATTGTTTCCAAAGAAACTTACTTTGCAGCAACACTTTCGAACCCACATAGACGAAAAACCCTTCCCTTGAGATTGTTGTGGAAAGCGATTTAAAAGTAACTATCCTTTATTAACTCATACGCTAATGCATGAAAGATTGAAACCCAAAAAATGCGACTTTAGTGGCTAATCATTCATACGGAAGTTTCTTCTAAAGCAGCTTGTTACACTCCCTACGGATGAGAAACCATTCATTTGCTATGTTTGTGGGATAGGATATAAACGAAAAATTTATTTGAAGAGACACGTGAGTATCCATACCGGAAATGATTTTCCATGTGAAATCTGTGGACAGTCATTGAAAGAGATTGTTCTCTAAAGATACGTCATGACACCCACACAGGCAACGAACAGAACAAATGTGACATGAACGAAAAAATTTTTTTGTACAAACAAAGTTTTCAGAATCATGCGAAAATTCATCAACATAAGTAAGAGATGAGTCTATGGAAATATCGTTAATGGAGTTAATAACATGCTATAAAAACACCATTGCAGTTGTTTTTATGGAAATAATCGCTTCATTTAATTTATCTCTTCGATCCACCAATCTCGTTTGAATAAGTTTTAAGAGGTATATTAACATTTAAAGAAAATATATTTGTATATTTTATTGCTTATGACGAATATAAATTCTTAGTCGTTGAAATGTTTTATGGATTATTGGACACAATTCTGTGTAGTTTTTGATTAGAATTGTTGTTTTAAATTCTTTATGATTTTACAAGCAAATAAAATTTTAAATTCTATTTCATGAGTATTTACTTTTTTGTATTACAATATCGCCTTATGTTTTATTGCTTTCTACTGTTTACCTCAGGGAATTGCCCCATTTGCATTATATTTATTATGTTTGATTTAAAATGAGTTGTTTAAATGTAACTTCATATTTCTTTCTAATTTAGACCATCATAATTGCATCAAAGAACTTTTATTAACTGTAATCCCCGATGTGTCTCTGCTCTGTCATTTTTCCTGTAAACGTCTTCTATTTTAGAACAATGAAAAAAGCCCACGTGCTTATATAATCAGTGAAACAAATATTTCTGATACATAGTTAAGGCATTAATGCTATATAGTTTTAGAAACTAAGGTATAAACAAGAAATGAATATATTTAAAAAGAAAATAAATTCATGAAATTTGTCTTTTTAGGAAGAAACTAGCTTCGATATAAGATTTTTAGTTCGTAAAAGACATTTTTTTGGAAATAATAAGATGGTATTTTCATTTTAAAAATGAATATTTTTAGAATTTATTGTGAAAAAAAATTAAGAGACTTCGTCAGAAATTTGAAGTGATGATTATTGCTCTTGAAGTCAGTTTTTCCGGAAAAAGTAAAAATTCTGTGCTTATAAATTTATTACTGTTTCAATATTATGAATTTATTTATTTTCAATATTATCTTAAACGATTTTCAGCCTTTTCAGAAGAAGCTGTAAGAGACACATTTTCTTCATTTTTGACTTCCATCATCTGAACTTCTGAAACTGGATTTAAATAAGAAATTTAAGAATGAGTTCTTAGTTCTTCATAACCGGAATTCTGTCCTAAAGCCATACATATGTTTAATTTTGAAGAAGACATCAGAAAGGTTATTTTTCTTTATTTCGAAACCTCAACAAATTTATCAACTCAAATATTTTATTTTCTTTTTGTCGGACAACTTGACATAAATTCAGATAATTATATTTCGAATTTCCCGCAGATTTTTTTTTAGCTTCATGGTGCGTTTTACATGAAATTCCTGCCTTCGGTAGCGATTATGTGTTGTCATCATTCTTATAAAAGAAGCAAGGGTGATTCTCTCCATAAGTCACTATGTTTTCGAAATATTGGCACGGGTATCGAGTCATTAGTTTCCAATTGAAAGAAAATTAAGAGTTTTAAAATTATAAAAAAATTTATAAAAAATGTGAAATAGATGCAACAACGAAAGCTATTTCAGAATGTAAAATGAGCTTTTATTTTCGTAACTCATGTTTTGTTAAAGTATATTCAATGATGAATAAATTTTGAATGTTTCATTTGTTGAAGAAGGAACTAGAGCCTTTTGCCTGATATTCAAACATCCAATATCTAATTTTTAAAATTAGCATTCGATTTATATAATTATTTTTGACATCATTTCTGTTATTTTAATCTTCACACTAAATGAATTAAAATAAAATGTCTGATCAAGGTCGCCTATTATTAATGCAAAGGTAGGATAGAAATTTAGTTTTGGATGATTCTTTTTTATCCTCAGAGACACAATTGTCTCGAATTTATTACTTTGAGTGTATTTTGATCATTGATTTCAACAATAAAAAATATTTTCAGGTTTAAATATATTTAACTAAGGGAGAAATTATTATAAAGAAAATGAAGACATGAATTTATATTTTACTTTTCATAAAATAGAAATTTACCTTAAACCAGCTCTTGCCAGAATATTTTCTATGATTTTTTTAATTCTTAACTACCCTCGGAAATAGGAAATGGTCTGAAATTCAATGAGATTCTATTAAAGAATATTTTAAGAAAAATGGTATGATAAAAGCAAATTAGCTTTCTTTTTTCTTTTCCACCTAATACATACAAAATACTTCCTTTTTTTCATTTTCATTATATTAAAATATATTCCAATGTTTGTTTATAGTCATTTGTTTCTAAATTATTTTCCATTAATCAAATTATGTAAACAAATTATTTTAAGATTTAAAATATAATATCAGTAAAATAAAATTCGGATATATATTTTTTATTTCTTTAATATTAATTTTTGACCGATTGTGCTTTTCTATTTCAAGGCTTAAGGAAGCCCATACATTTAGGTTCCTTGACTAAACTGATGGCTACATCATTTGACTGTAATCCTGAATTAGAATTTCCTTTCCACTTTTGTTAATAGTGCGGTATTATTTCATAAAAACCAAAATATCAGTGGTGTCCTGGCGTAGGAGTAGTAAGTCTATCTCGTGATCTGAGAGTTCCGGGTTTGAGTCCTGGTTTGGGCAGGGTTGTTTTTCAACCTGTGTTCTATCTGTGGGGTAGGTGAACGCGCCACTCTTTGTTTTGAAAGGGTTCTATTAGTGAATGTGTGAGTGTCATTTTCATATCAGAAATCACCTTCTGCCGTAAAGTTCTTAGGGGTATTTATCCTCGCAAGCTATTGTATCCCCTTTCGATTGTAACGCGGACAGGATTTCATCATTATTAACAACTAAAATTACAAGATTTTTTTCTGATTCTCTTCTTTGTACTGGATTTTAATTCCACATTCTTATAAATTACATATAAGGGATATTTGAAGGTACTCGTGAAAATAAGACATTGGGAAAATTATGGTTTTTTTAATACTCTTGTAAAGTGGATAAATGTTCTTTAAGTCAAATACTACATGACATAAAAGAAAATTAACAGTGTAATGTAAGTCAGGATATGACCTTCCTCGCTGGGCTTATTGAGATAGTTAACTTACGAATGTGAAACAAGCATACTTCACAGTTTTATACTAATAAGATGCTATAAATATCTAAATTTTTTAGTATTATTTTAATTGTTCGATAAATGAAAATGCTGCTAGGGGATTCTACAATATATATATATATATATATATATATATATATATATATATATATATAAAGGGACGAAACATCTATCCCTCGACTTATGTACTAGTATATCCTCATAAATCATCACGTGTAGATATCTGAAAGGAATTGTCATACTTTTAACCTGATGTTGACCTTTAAACAAGAGTAAAGCAGGATCTCAACTAAAATAATCTATTTTATATAAGTGATTTATTCCTAATTTAAGGAATCCTCTCAAAAAATTTTTACACCGATGATTTTTTATCCATCTACTGGTCACGTGGACTCAAGTACGTACTATCTTTATACTAAGTGTTTTTTTTTATTAAATAAGCATTGTGAAATGGAAAAGGAAATAACATTTTAGAAGGAAGTTACTATTAGCTAAATTAAGACAAAATTTTGGTAATTAATTGTATTTAAAATTAGAGTAAAATATCATTACATATATATGCAATGTTTAAATAAATCTTTTAACTCATTAACTGGCTGCTAATCGGAATAGTTTATAGGAGAATATCGGAGTAGAATTGGAATAGATTATAATCAGAATAGATATAATAACAACAGTACAGATGAATGTATTTATTTTCAAGAAACTTAATTTTTAGGAGATGACTGACCCGCACTTTCTTTGTTCCATTTAAAACGGCAGTTTTTCGGTATGTCCTTCATTTCCTGTTGCACTACTAACATATGTTATGCCATCTTAAATAAGTCATTAAAACGTCCCTTCATTCCTAAAAAGCTTCTTTCCAGCGAAGCAATTTCGCAATTAAAACCAATTCATTTAGATGTATATTGGAAGGAATCCATAAAAGACTTATGCTTATTATTAAAACTCCGTCCTTTAGTCCCTTCAAGTGGCATTACCCGTTGATACCAGCTGATTGATGTGATAAAATTGAAGAAAATTCTCTTTGTTTTAGTTCATAAACAGATCTTTACCGACTGATGCTCTAATTGAAAACCACATTCAGTTTTGTATTTTGGTTCAAGGAATTTTGTAGAAGCTTTTTACGTTTCATATTCTTTAGAACGATTTTCCATTTCTTAAATATTTAAAACTGAATCAAAAAATTGAATAACAGTTCGAACCTATATACTGAATTGTTTGAGATTTCTTTTGAAAAAATACTACTAAATTTTGGTATTTCCTTCGAGGGAGACAAAAATTAGATTTTTTTTTTCATCTGGCAGTATTTTCTCAGATTGGTCTCTTTCATTTTATAAAAATCAAGTACATAATTTTCCTTCTCTCTTTCCATGCATTTGCTTCATCTCCATTATATATATATATATATATATATATATATATATATATATATATATATTTCAGATTCTTCTAGTTGTAGTGATAAGTTACAGCAGTAATTCAACACTCCAATTTAATTCAGTCAGGTGCATTGATCTATTTTTTCTAATATAAATAAAGTTTCGAAGAATCCAAAATATAAATAAATAAATAAAAGATCATGAAGAGACAATATCAATATTTCAGTTTCTTTTGTAGTTAATTCTGAAAGCATTCCATTTGATGAAAAATAAAATTATTGGCCCTTACTCCGGTTAAGATAGATTCATTGTATGACTAATTTCTGAGCTCATTTGATTCGTAACTAACCTTCTCTCTGAAATCTTAGAGTGTGACGATGATATTGCAATGATATCACAAATCTGAAATCACTTGTCGTATTAAATGATTCTTCGTAAAATTCTTTTTACTATCCTGGTCCTGAATTATATTTAGTATTAAAAATTAATATTCAGCGTATATATAATAGATTATAGTTTAGAAAACGCAATTCATAATTAATTAATGTTTTTCGATCGCTCTATCTTTTTCATTCTGATAATATTTTGATTATTCATTTGAGCAATAGAAATGATTACAAGGGTCCAAAGCAAACTTCAAGTAGTTACACCTATACCAACAAACTGACCTTCCCATAAAAATCAGAGAATTAATCGATTTCTTTCTCAATACACGAATGCACAATACTTTTTAAAAAGGAAAAACTACAATAAACAATTTAACGTTTCGCTTATTATAAAAAATGTTCTTTTAAAGCATTTGAATACAATATATTAAAATACTGCTTCTTAATGAATATTAAATGTAAATGAAAAAGAAGATTTTGTTATATTCGACATAAGAAATAAAAATACTATTCCAGTTTGCAATAAGTTTTTCATTTGAAACAAATATAAATTCAGAGTATTTCACAAATACTTATTACAAATAATAAAACACTGCATTCAAAAACTGTTGCTCTCACCTATTAAAAATCGAAATGCTGATATTAATTACAAACTTTTCTAAATGATCAGACGTAAATTAGAACTGTTAATTAATTGCAGTCAATATTATTTCATTTTACAGGCATAAAGTTAAAATCTATCGAAACTAGAAAGAAAAGGAAAAAATATATTATAAATGAAAAGAAGGACTTTCAATTGAAACCAAAACAAGAAACGACATCTCCTTTTCACTAAATCAACGATCAAGTTGAGTGAATTAGGGGCATCCTTATAACGGGTCATGACAGGAGAGACACAATAAATTACTATAAACATTTAACCCTTAACCGGTTTGCCCGTACGCCGTACATGCATCGATTTATCGAATTTTGATACTTGTAAACAAAAAATAAATCCTTCATAACTGTGCGGTGTATGCGTTATAGAATCACAATTGCGAGTGGACTGTATAAATGCGTTTATTTTCTTGCGTGTTAGCGAGACAGTTTCAGAAACTGTTCTGTGTTATTATATGGTTGCCAGGTTAAAGTAGTTACAGAGTTCGCCAAGGGGAGATGTCCCATCGCCAAAGGCATGATTTTACAAGTACGGAACATCCCGCCCGGCGTTGAAATATGCATATGTTTCAATAAAAAAAATGTACATAAAGTTACATCACAAATTTGACACATAAGTATAAAGAAAACAAATAAGACAATAATAAATTGCTCAATAAAAACAATCAGAATAATAATTAAAAAATAAAAAACACATTTCAATTTAAATCAAAATTATCTATAATAGGTAAAATGCAAATTTTAGAAATAGGTCTTCTAAAATTTCCCTTTGCAGTACGTATCTCTGCTACTCTGACATTGCCATCTGAGCCTGCAATTGCATTAATGATTCGACCTAATGGCCACTGGTAAGTTGGAAGTTGAATGTCCTTTATTAGAACTAGCATGCCAGGAGTTAAATTTTGTTTTTTAAGCAGCCACTTTGATCGCTGTTGTAAATGGCTCAAATAATTATTTTGCCAATGTCTCCAAATAGTTTGAACTAACTTTTGACTTCGTTGCCATCGACTGAGAAGATTGTCTCTTTTGTCTATGAAGTTAGGTTCTGGGATAGAATTGATAGGCTTTCCTATGAGGAAATGGCCTGGAGTCAATACTTGCATTTCATCAGTATCAGTTGGTAGAGGAGAGAGGGGTCGCGAATTGAGGATGCCCTCAATCTGAGTAATTACTGTTAAAAACTCTTCGAGTGTTTGTCTTGCAGGACCTACTACTCTCTTAAAATGATATTTAAAGGATTTCACGCCTGCTTCCCAAAGACCTCCGAAATTGGGAGCCCTAGGCGGCAAAAATTTCCACTTTATACCTTCGGAGGAAAGCATATTCGAAATGTCTTCGCTACCTACCATTAGTTGGTATAATTTTTTAATTTCTGTGGAAGCACCTATAAAATTAGTGGCATTATCGCTAAAAATTATAGAGCTTTTCCCACGTCGCGCAAAAAATCTTTTTAGCGTTGCGATTAGAGCTTCAGTAGTTAGATCAGTGACAAATTCTATGTGTACAGCCTTGGTTGCCATACATACAAATAAAGCAACATATATTTTCTGTAGATTACCCTTTCTTTGACCCTTAAATTTTATTTCGAATGGACCGCATAAATCGATCCCTACATTTAAAAATGCTGAACTTGGAGTAACTCTTTCAGCTGGAAGGTCTCCCATAATTTGGTTCGAGATAACGGGCTTGTTTCTAAAGCATCGAACACACTCGTGAACGACCTTGCGTGCTGCATTTCTACCTCCTATAGGCCAATATTTTAAACGAACAGTATTTAGAAGGGCTTGAGGGCCTACATGAAAGTCTCGTTTATGGTAATGCTGAAAAATTAGCGTAACTAGCTTATTTCCCACTGGCAGAACAACTGGATGTTTCTGATTAAAATTTAAATTAGAATGCGCAAGTCTGCCTCCTACCCTAATTAGTCCATCGGATGGATCTATGAAAGGATTGAGAAATTTCAACTTACTCGAAGATGGAACTGACATTCCTTTTTCTAAAGCGGAAATTTCAGTAGAAAAATGTTTTACCTGTACCAATTTTAAGAGTACCTTTTCAGCGTTCAGGTATTCTTCTTGTTTGAGAAATCCTTTTTCCTTTTCAGGAAATCTGCAATTTTGAACAAACCTAAAAATAAATGCTACAATTCTGATTAATTTATGAAATTCATTTGTGATAGCAAGTAAATCATCTAAAAATTTAGAGTCATTAGTTAAAGTCAAAGTTAATTTAGTAACAGGCTTGAGCTCATCCATATAAAGTTTGTCGGTTGAACCAGTAGAAATTTGTACAGTTTGATAAGAAGGTAAGTTTAATTTTGAAAAGTCTGGTCCTTTAAACCACAGTTCACTGGTTGCAAGGGCCTTAGCATCAAGTCCTCTGGAAAGCAAGTCAGCAGGGTTAAGCTCTGATGGAATATGCTGCCACTGGAAATCGTTTGATAGTTCCTGAATTTGAGACACTCGGTTGCTCACAAATGTCTTGAGCAGGTTAGAAGGAGTCTTTATCCAGGCGAGGGCTATTGTTGAATCTGAATGTAATATAACAGAGTCTATTCGGAGCCTCAATGCAGATATGACTTTCTGCGTAAGTTTTGAAAGAAGTAGACAAGAGCAAAGTTCAAGTCTGGGAATTGTGGTGGTTTTGGTTGGTGCTACCCTTGACTTACTGCAAAGAAGTTGGGTAGTTACTTCATTGGCGTTAGACACAACTTTTATGTAAATTGCAGTACCATAAGCTTTAGAAGAGGCGTCTGCAAATCCAAGTATCACAACGTACTTAGAGACAACTTGAAAAAAGCATCTGGGAACACGAATGGATTTAATATTCTCCGATAAGATCTTAAGGAAGTTGTCCCACTGTCTGGAAATATCTGTTGGTAATGCCTCGTCCCAGTCCAATTTTAGTAACCACAGCTGTTGCATGAAAATCTTTGCTTTGGAGATGACCGGTCCCAACAGCCCGAGGGGATCATAGATGCGAGCTATTTGTGAAAGCACTTCTCGTTTGGTGTAGTTGCAATCTGGACTGGAATTGGAGCAGACTTTAAACGTAAAGGAATCACTTAAACTGTTCCAGAACATTCCTAAAGTTTTGACGGTAATTTCTTCAGCATTGCGGTCAAGCGTAAATTCTTTAAGTTCAGTTGATGAAGCCTTGTTGGAACACCACTTATGCAAAGTCATACCTCCTCGTTGAAGCAACTGTGTCAGTTCTGATTTGAGTTTTTCAAACTCTCTAAGTTCTGAAGCACCAGAGAGGCAATCATCCATGTAAAAATCCTGGAGTACTGCCTTTGAAGCCAATGGAAAGTTATCTTTCTCCTCTAGAGCAAGTTGTTGCAAAACTTTTGTTGCTAAGTATGGTGCGGAAGCGAATCCATATGTCACCGTGTGTAATTCATACACTTTAGTTGGTGCGTTTTTATCGATCTTCCATAGAATTTTTAGAAGCTTTGTTTGCAAAGGATTTATCTCAATCATTCTAAACATTTGCTTGATATCTGCAGTTAATGCGTAAATGTGTTTTCTAAATCTGACTAGAATTGAGAAAAGATCTTCCTGAATTACTCCTCCCTTGCACAACAAGTCATTTAATGAATGTCCACTGGACGTTTTAGCACTTGCGTTGAAAACTACACGAAGCTTAGTAGTTTTGCTTGATGGGCGTAATACACCGTGATGCGGGAGATAGTATCCATTTTCGATATTTGAATTTTCCTTTACCTCTTTCATGTGTTTTAGTAATTCATACTCGCTGAGGAATTCTGAATAAAGCGTTTGCATAGCGGGATCACGTTCTAAGCGTGTCCATAACTGGTCTAGTCTTTTAGACGCGACTGCCTTAGAATTTCCTAACATTTCTGCGGAAAATTCAGGTTTGAATGGCATTTCTACTACAAATCTACCATCCGGTTTCCTATAATGCGTTTTCGCAAAATGTTCGTTACAATATTTTAATTCCTTGTCGCAAATTTCAGTTGTTTCTATTTCTTCAATTTCCCAAAAGCGTTTAAGAGTTTCATTAAGATTATCTGCGTTTTTAGTTAAAAAACAGTGTTTAGGAGCATTGTAAAGAATATTTCCTGAAATAACCCCTGAAACAAGATAGCCGAAACAACTAGATTGTAAGCATAAATTGTCTGCTAATTTTATTTTATCCTCTTTCAATAATGAGAAAAATAATTCTGCACCCAAAAGAATATCTATTTTTTGAGGAATAAAAAATGAAGGATCCGCTAGTTTAACTTCCTTGGGAATGTTTAAGTTCGAAATATGTAATTTTTTAGAAGGTGTGAAACTAGTTATATTAGGAACAATTAATAAATCTATTTCCCAATGCGAATCATTACTTTCATTTGATAAAAAGGCGGTTACTTTTTTCTTGATATTTAATGATGTATCATTTAAACCGCATATCGGAATGTTTATTCTTTCTTTTTTCAATCCCAATAAATCTGCCGCGGAAGACGAAAGGAAAGAAGATTCACTGGCAGAGTCGAGAATGCCTCTTAAGGGTTTAAATTCCCCCCATGCATCTCTGACATATATTATGGCGGTGTTTATCAAAATACTCTTATTACCGTTACAGAAAAGAGAAAGACGAGGGTTTTCTGACATCTGCGTTTCAATGGTCTGTGAATTATTAGTTTGAGGGTTCCTTCCCTGACAGGGTGTGAATGACGAGAGCCAGGTTTCACTCTCTGGATTGCTATAAGTGTTTGGCGCGATTGGCGGCGTAGAATATTTATGAAGCAATGTATGATGATCTAGTTTCTTTTTACAAACGAAACAAGAACTTTTAGAGTTACACTTAGAGAAAGGATGAAATTCACTTAAACAGTTTTTACAAAGCCGATTTTTTTGAACTAAATCTAACCTATCGGATAATTTCATTTCTTTAAATGCATTGCAATGATACAGTGCATGTGTTTGAGTTTTACAAGCGATACACAATTTAGGAGATTTATCTGCTTTGACAAAAAAGGATTTCGATCTCTCAGGGTTATATTTAGTAGGAATGCTAGTTTGAATATTATTTAAAATTTGGCATCTCCTTTCTAAGAATTCTAGAAAATAATCGAATTCAGGCACTTCGTTGTCTTTTAATGTTAATTCAAATTGTTTGCGGGTGTCGCGATCTAATTTGTCAAGAATAATGTTTAATAACAAAGCGTTGGATAATTTGTCTCTCGCGAAATCTAAGATGTTCAATGATCTAAGATTCTTTAAAATGACATCCAATATATTTCGTAGATCTTTGCCAGATTCATGCTTTAATGGACGAATATTTAGAATGTTATTTATATGACAGTTAACAATAACTCTTTTGTTTTCATAGCGTTGCTCTAAAGCTTTAAACAGAGAAGTAAAGTTATCATCAGCAGTTTCTATGCATTTAGCTTCTCCTTTAAGAGAACCGCGTAAATAATGCAGTTTTTCATTTTCAGAAAGTTCAGGATTTTCACTTATTAGGCTATCAAATTGAGTTTTGAATAAATTCCATTCTTCGAATTTTCCGCTGAACAACGGAAGTGGAATTTTTGGAAGTTTGATGAATGCCTTTTTAGGCTGATCATTGATACTAGAATCATCATGACTTTGATTATGCACAGAGTCAGTTTTTATGGTTTTTAATTTATAAATAGAGGTTTTAAGGCTTACCTCTAATTTTTGTATGAAATCATCCACTTCGAA
>JAOUZG010030867.1:0-19086 GCA_026289955.1 Argiope argentata | reverse complement strand
GTGCGGTGTATGCGTTATAGAATCACAATTGCGAGTGGACTGTATAAATGCGTTTATTTTCTTGCGTGTTAGCGAGACAGTTTCAGAAACTGTTCTGTGTTATTATATGGTTGCCAGGTTAAAGTAGTTACAGAGTTCGCCAAGGGGAGATGTCCCATCGCCAAAGGCATGATTTTACAAGTACGGGACAATAACAATTATAAATCAATAGTAAAAAGATTTCAAATACGTTGATAAGCCAAGTATTCCATGGATTTCCATTTAAATCAAAATAAGAAAATATTCCCAAAATAGAAGGTGCCATCTTATTAGATAGAAAGGAAAATAAACCAGTTAAGGGGTTAAACTCAAGTAACCGTTACTGATCACTTGAAACTCTAGTTAATCCGTCATCAATTGAAGAAAAAATACAATGCGAGTTTTATATCAGGAAATATGCTTAATTAAAAAATAATAATTTTAAAAAAATTTAGTTGCCTCTGAATTAAAATTATAACTTGTCCAAAAAGAATTCGGCTGTGGTTTCATTTATGAACAAAAGAACCATTCCTGTAATTAAGTTCATTCATGCATCCTCCTTTAATGGATATCGCATTCACTGTTGCTTTTGAATTTTTATCTGCGAATGATGCACTTAAGAGGTCTTTTTCCTCTGTGGATTTGGACATGCACTGTCAGAGCATAATTGTGAGCAAAATGTCTCTTGCGCACTAAACGCACAAATGACTTCTCGCCATTGTGAATTCGATAATGGTGGATGAGGTTGATTTTCCAACTACTCTTTTCTACTCACATTACAAATTAAGGGCGTCTCTTCCGCGCGTGTCCCATTATGGTCGCCAAGGTTGTTTTTCACAAGAAATTATTTAGGATAAAAATCAGTATCAAAATTTATCTACTGGGGATTTATTTCTGATGGTTCTGTCTCAAGATTACCTGACTTCATGCAGGGGATGGGTTCATTCGCATTGACAGTATTTTAATTGTTCTTACTCTCTCTTTTGTAGGAGTCACTAGGATTAAACAAATTAAAGAAGTATAAAACTATCACTGATTTTAAGAGTATACATATATAAAATTCATTTTCATGTCTTCTAAGTTCAGTTGTGGGCTCGATGCATCTTACTATGTTTGAACTTATTGGATCATTGTCTGTATCTCGTAAATATTGGAGTTCTGTGTTAGTAGCAATTTATATTCATAACCTTACATTCGTATTATTATTTTCCATATAAAATTAAAGTTAAATTTAATTATTATAATTATATTAATCAAATTGTATTATTAAATTCGTTTTCTATATCATGAAGTATCTATAATCCAAAAAATTACTGAAGATTTCTTTTGATGAAATTATAAACGTCTTAAGTTTGACTTTATTTTTCAAAGTTTTATAGAATTAACTTATAAATTTCATACCACCCCAATTTGAATTGGTCCAATATTCATGATAAATGCTAACTAATCAATAAATGTATTTTATTTGAGAGCTTTACAATAAAAATTAATTACTATTTAATGATTAGTTTTGGGTATCCTAAATTTTTAGAGGTATTGAATAAACAACTGAATATGCAGATAGAGAATAGTTTAGTTAAATATACTTTTTCTCTGAAATTTTAAAAATAATTTTTTTATATGACAGGAAAATTAGATAATAATTAAAATAATCAAACAGATGAAAGGTTTAAACATTCAAACAGATTATTTCGTTTATTGTATCAAATCAAAGATATTTTTTTTAAGTACAAAGTTTTTGCTAAATTAATTTATGATAAAAAAACAGTTTTTCACCAGTTTTACTGCTTTTAATATAATTGAAAAAATATTTCATTTTATACGCGTGTTGATTTGTAATCTGAAAGTAAGAAAAATTCGGTTAAGCTAAAAAACTCTGATTTCATTATGTTCAAAAATTTCATCCACCAATAAATCCAGCAAAGAGCAATTTCTTTTTACTACATGTCCAGTTTTATGTATCATTTGTCATGAGGGGATCTATTTGGTAGACTAGAATTTATGTTTAACAAAGACTTCAATGTAATATTTCTGGTAACTTTATCTTTACGCTTTATAAGCAAAATTATAAATGAAAAATTTGGTTATACATTTAACTTATATTACTATATTAGAAGTCTTCACCCTTCTGTTCTTGCTATAGGTACTTTCTTTAATTTTCGGTGCTTTATTTCAAATCAAAACCCGAATTATTAAAAATGCAACATTTCAAATATTTGATTAAATGCATATTTTTCATTGATAAAAACTCAACATTTAAAATTGAGCCTACATATCTTTATTTGCTAATTATCAAGGATGCATAAACTTGACTGAAATATTAGAACCGACAATAAAAAATTCATTTACGTTTCATGAATGAAATATAATGCTTCAAAATAAGCTTACAATATTTTTTTAGGATTTTATTTGTAATTAAGAGAAAAAAAGTGTCACCAAAGTTGATATTAGAAAGAGCAAAATTTACTTTATGATGATGTAACAATCAGTTTCTTGCTGTAATACTTTTTTAAATGTATAATTGCAAAAAAAATATGCTAAAACTTTGCTTATTTTCTTTGACTGAAGTTCTCATAAATGTTTCGAAAACATTCATCCAGGGAAAACATTCTCATCTTTACAATTAAGCTGGTTTTAAGGTTATTTTATTTGATAAAAGAGGCTCAAAAATGTGTCTAAAAAGTAATAATTAACACAGAGACATTGCATTTATATATGCAATGCAAAAATATTTATTTCAGCCTTTACAAAACACATTTAAAATATCAAGCATATGAAGATAGAAAAAAAATTATTTGTGAAATTCGTCAATATAGTTAAAAGAGATTTTTTAGTTTCCCTTAACGTTCCAAACTGATATAAAAACAATATTTCGTTGATGATAGTCAAATTAAAAAAGTATTTTAACTAGAAGTAACATTTAGTATGAAGCCTAATACCAAATCAAAATTAAAGCGTGACACAATCCTAAAAATTTCCTATATTTGTTGATCGATCGTCAGTCCATTTGAACAGGATGCTATCCGTGATATTATTAGGACAAGCCCAAGTTATTAAGGAAATTTTTGCCGAAATCTTTCAATAAGCTAGAAAGGAAATTGCCAATATCATTGCATTCTAGAAGATTTTTGTTTTGATGCAAAAATGAAAGAATGAAGATATATTCTTCATTTGGGATGGTATAAATGAACATATACATTAGCAAATATCAACACTGGAATACTTAAGAAAGACGGAATATTTTTAGTAATCGTATACATATAGATGTAAATGTGTTGGACTTAAAATCTTGTACTTTCTTAAAAATTTGATCAAGTAAAATGCAAAAACTGATAACAGAAAATTAAAACCTATCATCAGGAAACTTTGTCAAATTTATAGAATTCATACTAAAACTTTAAATATATAAGTGTAATGTTTGAGTTAAAACTATTTCAGTTATAGAAAATGAAAAATAGTTTCATACTAGAGAAAATGATTTAATTCTGTAATTTGCTCATTGATTTCAATCATGCATTGCTCTGTGATGCCTCTTGCAACCGTTGCTTTGTGTGAACCCCTTTCCGCAAACGGGGCATTTGTAAGGTTTCTCCCCCGTATGAGTCAGAATGTGTCTCTTAAGGTGAGAGCGATGAGCAAATGCTTTTGGACATATATCACACACAAAGGGCTTTTCGCCAGAGTGTATTCTGTAATGTTCGTTGAAGTGTCCTTTATGAGAAAATAATTGTTTACAAATTCTGCATTCGAATGGTTTTTCGCCAGGATGTAATCGATAATGATTTTCAACCTTACATTCCAATTCAAAAAGTTCAGAACAGATATCGCAAAGGAAGTTTTTCTTATGGGGTCGTATTCTTGAAGGTCCTGCAGTTGTAATGTCGTCTTTTATGGAAGAGATTGTTTCTTCCTCGTTGGCAGCCATTTTCTCGCACTCACTGGAATCTTCAGTTATAATAGACTCATTTTCTATATCCTTAGAAGTTTGGATAGTGCCATCCTTCAGTTCCTTATTTTCTTGCAAAAAATCAGAATCAAGAAGAGAATTTTTGCTTTTTGTTTTATTTTTGTTTACTGAAAGCATTCTTCTAATAACAAAATCTAAGGAATCCAGAAAAAAATCTTTATCATAATTAAAAGATTTCCATTTATTTTCTTCAAGTGACATTCTGCATTTATTCGAAATTTTTTTTCGAGGGATAGATTTGGAGCTTTTGACACACTTCTCTTTAGCTCATAGAGAGATCCAATGTTAATTGTTGTTTTCGTACAAGCCGACTGAGAGCCTCTTTCAGAATTGCAGCCGTTTTCAATTTTTTCCGTTAAAGCGTCTACCGATGCATTTTCATCATTTGCCTCAGCTTCCACCATTCATTTCACATTTGTGCGCTGTTCGAAATTGACTTGAATTTTGCATTTTCTCTTTGAGACAGACACTCATAAAATTTCGTCACTATTTTCATTTAGTGATGGATTCGTTCGTGCAGAAGTTTCGCTATTATTTTGTTGAACTTCTAAATGCAGATTCTCATCTATGTTATTCGAATCATCGCTGCCTAATCATTATTTTCATCTATTTTGTCTGATTCTTCTAGTTGTTGTTGTATATTAACATTCTAAACGTGGCTATAAAAAAATTGGAATGATTCTTACCATAGGTCGCTGTACTATAACATAATTGACACAAAAACTATGAAATTAATAAATTAACATATAATTATAAAAATTGAGTATCCAGGAATGTGTACAGAAAATAACTAATTGTTTGGTGGAATCTGATTTGAGTTTCTGAGCTATTTATTGTTATAAACGTCCTTGATGATGTCAGAAAAATTCTTAAGATTAAAGTAGATTTAATCGATTAACAAAACATATTTTGATTCGATTCATAAATAACACGCTAGAGCTTTTTCTAGAAATAAAACTATCTATATAAGATTCTAATGTTATATCCATTATACTCAAATTTAAAACAGGCTTTCTATTATGTAATGTATTAGTATCTTGTATAATATATCAAATCTTTGGAACTGATTTCGATTAGAAAAATTTGATATGACTTATTCATTACCTTTTTAGAAATGAATTATATTGTTGATCCAAATCTGCCTCTGTGATTATAGGTTGATTCTTCCTTTTATCTTTTTTTAAACTGTTCTTTAAATGTATACTAATAATTTTTCATTCCAAACTTCTAATCTAATTGAGCTATATTGTGTCCATTTTACTTGAGACTTAATTCCCAAATTTTCTTGTTCTGCATAAGAAAAAATACTGAAATTTATTTGAATGCACTTTTATTTGTAACCGATTCAGATCAAAATTTGTGGCAGATCATGTCTGCTTGGTATGTGCCTGCGAACACTTAGCAAATTTCATTTATCCGAATCGCTCCTTTGGATTATAGTATTTATTTGCATGCATATGCACACTCACCGGCACGGTCAGTGCATTGGTTAATTTTATACAAAATGTAGAAAAGGTGTATAAATTGGATGCTAAAACGGGTCAGCAAATTTTCATCTCCTATCTTTTTTTAGTCTGGATTTTATTTCAGGGTTCTTTTTTTAATTTCCGCTCTACAATTATCTCTTTCATTCTGATTCAGTTAAAACTATCCTGAAAACTTTTTATTTATTCTTCTTTCTTCCCGGTGCAGTTTAGCCAAGCATTGTTCTTGATTCGAAAAAAATCTTGAAATTAAGCATAATTTTTTTCTGCAGGTATATTTGACATATTGATGCATTGATTACTTGAAGTAATAACTTGTGAGTCAATTCTGCTTCCAATTTTTATAATATGGCACGATTTGTGATTAACAGTGAATTAATTATAAGGAGCAGAACAATCTTTAAATTTTGAGGGTCCCTCTTTTCACAGGTTCTGGTGAACACTCTAGAAAGGTCATGAATTTAATGTTTGATACCAATTATAGAGTTTCATTTAATTACAAGGAGTGTTCAAATAAAAATGTATGAAATGAACGGTACGTCGTAACAAAGAAACTATCCATGCCGCTATGGGAGAAGGAAGCAAGACATCAAGGGATGCGATTGGATCATTTCGAATCATGCAAACTAAGAATTATTTTAGTCTGCAAGATTCGAATTAAATGCATATATTTTTAATACTACTGTCTTTTCTTGTAATCGAAACTCGTCGTGATTTGAATACTGTTTTTTTTAAGTGACTATGCATTTGATCTTCAAGCTTTTCACAAATAAACTAATGAATCATCTTTTTCCTGGTAATGAATTAATTTGTCTTTATGTGAAATTGTTAAAAGTTTATGCTGACCTGTATATTACTGATAATAATTAATGATAAAAGGATTAAATTAGTCAAAAATATGGACAATTAGCCGAATGTACTCTTCATTTATTCGTTTCCCACAGCCTTTTACTTTCTATAGCACGGTCCTCTACTGAGGTTCTGACTACGCACCAGATGGAAGCTATCCAAATTAGATAAACCAATAAAACAGCAGAAGGAAAAATGACGCTATCATATCAAATACAGGAAAAAATAAGAACATTTTTGATCGAATTTCATATAATGAAAAAGAGTATGAGAGGTATTATAAAAAATACAACAGCAAGAGTATTAGAATTTAAGTTTGTTTACTGATTGTAAAATATCTTGATCAGAAGTATTTGATGTAACTAGTATTGATACATATTAAACTGGACTTATACTAACTTTAAACTTTATAGTAAATTAAAAATCTCTTATTATGTTTTTTTTATTTTGGTTTCCAATAAATGCGTTTATTAAATTTCATCTAAAAGGTGTTTACTTTTCAAAATTAATAGCCTTTTTACATTTTAACCCTAAGAAATTAAATCAAAAATGGGATCCCATATTAAATAGCCTTATGCATTTGATGTTAATTAGCATGCCGTTTCGTTGTCAAAATGGCTAATACTCTTAGTCAATATGCAAAGTAGGATTTAGTAAATGAGTCAAATATATTTCTATGAAGGATTATTTGATAAAAGATTTCATTCTAATTCATCTCTGCCACGCAATATTAATTGTTCTACCATTTATTCAATCCTGTTTTCAAGAATGTTAATATCGATTGTCTACACTTGAATGAGGTCCGAATATCTTTGAATAACGCAATGTTCAAAACATTTACATGGACAAATGGATAAGATCATAAATGAATAAAAATTAAGTTGGAAAGTTTACTTGATCATTCTTAAGGAACTTTCTCCGGATTAAAATATTTCACTCGTTTTATCATTTTGAGATAGGATATAAAATTTCTAGCGAATCATCAGTAGAATAGATCATTTGTTGAGCTTTTGCTTGTAATATTAATCACCGAAACAGTTGAAGGATAATTAACTGAGTAATTAAATAATATAACATTTTAAGTGAAGCAGTTAGCAAAAGTGAATGCAAACATGGATCCCGCTCATTCATATCCATTTAAATGAACACGAAAGAATACTCTGCTTAACTTTGAAGCCTTGAGATTAATTTGAGTGTTTTGAACTGGCGGAAGATATGAGAATTGGCGGAAATATATTTGAATATAAACAACTATCACCAGCCAAGGTACAACCACTTCCGTAGAAGGAACGTTTTGTCGTCTCAATCGCCTCACCATTTCTATACCAGACAGGACTGATGGGATTCAACTAGAAAACCGGAATCTTCCTCATGTTTCAAGAGTCGCCGTAGAGGGATAATCAGTTCAGTGACATGATTTTCATAAATTCAGAGAATAAATACAAAAACAGTCCCCAAAATTCATTTTTAAAATGTTCTAAATATCGAATGTATGGTTAGTTTAACAAAAAACATTAAGTATTTGCTTCCCTAAGAGCCTGACTTGACTTTCTTTTATTTAATGAACGAATACTTTAACAATTTTATTGACAAATATACAAGCTTCAATTATAATATAACTGAAATAATGAACATCCAATTCTTCTATATTAAACAATAAAATTGTCAGGGAATTAAAGTGTAAAAGGATTTCAAATCTTGGTTTGTCTGATACTCGTGTCAAACTTTAGCATGAATTATTTATGAATAATGCCGCACAAAGATTTAAACTTCATCGATATAATTCCGAAAACTTTACAGAGAAAAATATAACAGGCGGATTTCGTAATACTTTTACAGAATGTTATAAATTCCGATAATTAGATGCAGCGTTCTGTTTCAGAAAGAAATGCTTTGATTCGGTTAAAAGTCCGTAAGACATTTCAGATTTTTTTTGTGTTCTTGAACATTGAGATGAAAAATTTGTGTGATTAAATTTCCTTTTTGTTTATTAATTCAAAAATTCCATGTTTCCTTTTATGAAATTATGAATTAATTACTTTATTAATAATCCAATCTAATTTTACTTTTTACCTATAAAAAACGTGCATAACAGAAATTTCGTTGGATTGAGTCGCTGAGTCGATTATTCGATATTCTCCTTTAAATTTATAATCGTAACTTTTATCGAATGATTGGTGGGCGATGGTATCATTACTAATATTTTAATTAAATGGTTTTTTTTATTTAAATTTCTAACAAAACCCTTATTACAAATTCAGTGGCATTATAAAAAAATTAAATATCTTGACATTTATGTCATAAAAAACTTAAAATACGATTTTTCTTGAATTAAATTTGTAGAATATGTCGATACGTTTTTCATACTCTAATTCCTATATTACCTCATTTCCAATTAAATAGTTCAATTATTAATAATAAGAAACAAAAAGATTTAGAAAATCTCGTGCTATAAAAATTAGTTAAATTAGATGACATGGGTGTTGGAAGACTTTTTTAAAACTTTAATTCCGCAGTTGATTCGAATATATAACTTTGCGTGTGTTTTCATGATTCATTTGATTCGAATTTAGAACTCATATCAGGTTTATGATTGTGATAAAACATATTATAGAACAAGAAGAAAATGATAGAAATGGATTTTTGTAAAAGAAGCTTAAATGTCTATGAATTAAAATTGTTCTATTTAATAACATCTTATTGAAAGTCTTTTTTTTTATTTTAGTCTATCAACTGCATTAATAGTGACGAAATAGTTTGTAATTCTATGAGACTCCGTTCCAAATTTATTTTGATAAATAATTTTAAAACAAGAAAACCGTAATGTTCTCTCCAATCAGACACTTTCAATCCTTCCTTGATGCCCCTTCAATTTAATTCATGAAATAATATAAGAAGTAATCAAATAAAATTCTTCAAAAAACAAAATTTTAATAATTGCCAAATTTACGTAAGGCTCGAATAAATTGTTTTCATTCAAAAAGATGAAGCGCGCTAGTCATTGCAAACTCCTAGAAAATTAAACCCATTTTTCAAAGTCAATTTCGGTTGCCCCCAGTTTTTTTCCAAAATTATTTAATATTTTCTTTTTCTGCACATGACTATTTTGGAGTATTTATTTATTTATGTATTATTTAAAAAGCTGAGATATAGACTCAGTCAATTGGAATTTGAGTTTTGATGATGTTATCGTAAAAGATATTAAGATTTAAAAAAAAACCTCCTAAATGTTTCATCCTACGAAAATAAAAGAAAAACATCTAGTAGTTTGTCAGTGCTAAGAATAATTATACGCATACATGTGTTAAAATATTTGACCTTCACCTATTATTAAACATTATGGATCAAGTTAAACCGTACTTTTCAGTAAAATAAAAACTCACAAAATGAGGTCCAGCCAAAAGAATGGCTTAAAAAACAGGTCAAGTCACAAAAAAATTTAAAAAACACTCATATATGAGACAAAACTTTTTTAATTCATAGCATTAAGAAGTATATTAGTGCTCTTACATACGAAAAGGACGAAATTGGGAGATAAACTGTTATTTATTAAGGAAAAATTAACGTTGTCTAAGATGTTTAGTAAACAGTAATGCATAAATATTTCTTCGATAATAAAAGAATTATAATATATGTTTAAAAATGATAACATAGAATAAATGGTTTTAATATTTATAATGGTAAAATGGTATAATTTAAAATAATACCGAAAAAATATTTTAATTCACTCTTCAATCATTCTAAAGCAGTGCATAAACATTTTAAAAGACCTTCTGCCTTCTTAGCAAGACGACACATTTTGTGAAGTCCAATTAAACGAAATGCACTCTGATGATCTTAAATTGAAGACAATTTAAGTGTACTCCCCTAGAAAGGGCTGATTAATCATCAAATTGATACAAAAAAGTCCTAGGAAACAGCCATTAAATATTCCTGAATCTTTGACAAAAATATGAAAAACATAAGCAGAATCGGTTAGAACCTCAGTTATATCTACAAACTTAATAATAGCGGGGAAATTTAGCATTAAATTTAATCCTGAAATCCTCTATGATATATAGTGTAGCGGATTCGGATTGAATGGACTTTACTTGAGGAGACTACAAACAAATATATCTACAGCTATTTACAGGATGATTTGAGAAAGGAAAAATTAAAATAAAAAAAACAATGCAGCAGTCAACAGGCACTTACAGAGAAAATGCAAGCCTTACGCACAATAAAACAGACAGCAAAACATCTATCGTATAGCAGAGAAAACAGTAAATCACAGCGTGATCAATTAGAAAACGTAAACAACCAACGTAAACACAGCTTCCAAATAACAAGCGAGAAAAATAATCTGCTCATCCAGTGAGACGCTTCTATTCCGAGGAAAAACTCTCAACTAACTGCCTGGTTACGGCAACCTGTCCCTTATATAGCCGACTTAGCGCGCACCCAAAAGAATGGGAAGCAACGCGTCGCTTCATGAAGGATATTGAGGCAAACCAGACTATTCTTTTCGCCAAATAATCTCGGCTGGCGCCAAGATTTTTTACAGCCCTGCCAACGCATTCTCCTTCGGTGCGTTTCCACGGCGTCACCCGCTTGTAACATTGCCTCCTCCTCAAGGACTGCACGTCCCGGGCAGTAGAGACCCCGAGCAGAAGACATTCAAAAGTTACAATAACATAGACGCAAAATTACAGGCATAATCATCCCCCCCATATCGAGAGTAATAACACTCGGGTTACAGGGTCAGAGGCGATCATTCTCGGTTTCAGATCTAAATTATGATCTGTGGATGATTGAATGAAAATGCATGAATGAAATCTGCCCTCTAAAGAGGATTGTGACGTGTTTGTAGCTAAATCGAATTCTTGGCCCTAATTGGAGCTACTGAAAAGCGAGAGACGCTCAATCGGTTTAAATTGCTGACAGGTCTGTCAACGGGCTTGAATGCCATAAGTAACAACAACATAGAAGGCTACAATCATCTGATCGTAGTTCAAAATTATGAAATCCAACGAGAAAAAACCTTCTGAAAGCTTAAAGATAGCCTACAGTACAAATCTTAAGGGCCTATCAGAACGCTCTGTAGTCTATTAGTCTTCTTCTCTTAAACTGGCATATAAACACTTTCTACTGTGGGAATGCACTTTGATTAGAAGTGACTAGACTAGAATTTTGACTAATTAAATGTTAATTAAAATTTTGGAATTAATCTGTTAGCACAAAATTATTTCATTAAAAATATTTTGCGGTCGTCTTTAGAAAAAAGATTTCAAATGATACTAACATTTTTATAATGATTTTTTCTTTTGAGTAAATTTTCAGGAAATGTCAATTGTTTTTTCAAGTAAAATTACGAAGATACATAAAATTCTGAAAAAAATATTCAACGTATCAAGAATGCAATAATAAAAAAAAATATCAGTAATCTTAAAGGACGCCAAAGCTATTGATAAAAATTGATTTTAAGCAGGCGGATTTGTTTTTATTTTTCAGCTTGAAATACCATAAATACTAATGCAAATATATAAAGATATGTTAAATATAATAAATTTAAAATTCGATCCTTAATATTAAAACAGATTTCAAGGGAACATTTGTGGTATTTACTTAAATCTGAGAAAACTCTGTAAACATTTAGATGGATATATTAAAATATCTTATGAACATGAAAATAAATTAAATGTTCCCATTTTTTTAAGTTAAAAATTTGGTTACTTGGATAAAACAATATTATTAAAAACTATGCCTAAAACGGAAATTTCAAACAAATGATAATAAGGAATAAATTAGAGATATTTTTCAAGAAATCTATTTTGGAATAATTAAAAAAAATCCCCTGCTATTTGAAGCGTGAATAAGCTTTGTAATAGTATTTTACATATAATTTCAAATCATACTATACCAAATTTTTTGACGAATTTGAACCAACTTTGAGGCGCTTTTTATCTAATAGACACTCAAATTTCATAGGTTTTACACTTATAAAAATGTTAAAATGTGAGAAAAATTATTTTATGTTTTCAACATTTTATAATGTGTCATTTTACCAAAATCAGTTTTCTAACACCATAACATTCAAATTTCATGAACAAATTCTTATTTCAGTAACAGCAACTTCAGTGCATCCTCTTCTGAGATATAAATATCTTTTAAAGTAATTTACATGCAATATGTGAATTTCAATTTTTTTAGAAATTTGCTCAATTTTGATTCTTTAAATATATTTTATTCGAGATCTTTAGGACTATCTATTTATCAAACTTGTAGATTACCGGCTATCGCAAGAGATCAAAGATAACTATTTCGTTTCTTCCAAACTCACAATCCAAGGAAATGCGATTCCAACACTCTATCTAAAATATGTTTACAGTAAATTTGTTTGTGAAGCAATAAATTTAAACAGCTTTTGTTACATTGCGAACAAATTAGAATATTTTTCGTTTTTGTTTCTATCTCATTTAATTTCAATCTAAAACTCTCTTTTGCAAGAAGTTTGTTGTTTTAATTTTTTTGCAGTCTACCAATAGATATTCAATCCCTTTCAAATCACACATAAATATAGGGCCATTTTTTCATATTTATAAGAAACTAAATATATGATATTTTGATATGTTTCTGAAGACATGTCTATTATTCGAGCAGTAATAAGATATAAAGTTGTGTACTGGAATTAGAAATACTCTTTACCAGGCTGCAACTGTGGGGAATAGAATACACGCCCACTATATATAATTTGAATTATGTATGTATATTTTATTGATTGATCTAAAATTATTGAATTAACACTATTAATTCACAGTTTGAAATTAAGTTCTATACATTATTAATTACAGCAGATAAATATTGCACATTCTTAAGGAAGTAAAATAGTTAACATGAATGCAAATTAATTCTGAATGATAAATTAGTTTTTGTTACGCGTATAGCGATTGATATTTTTGAGTTACATTATTAATTTGAGAATTTTTTGATAAAACTTAAAATAGAGTACAAAATTTCTTTCAATTCATTACTATTAAGGAATACTTCATATTGCCGTTGATCAACAGCTCAAAGTACAGAAATATTTTACTTATGTTTTTTGCTATACTATGGAAACGTCAACTAGTCTTATGGCTCTGTAGATAACTGTACAAATCTATAAATAATTATTTCTGCATCCAAATCATGCAACAATTCCCTTTCAATTGAAATCGCAAATAATTGCTCATAAGATTGCAAGTTAATCTCTAAATTCGGAAAATGGATTTTTTTATTTATTCGTATGGTCTTGACCTTCCAAAATATAATGTCAAAGTGAGGTTGAATGACTGATGATATTTAGACGGTTGTGTTAATTTCATATTTGGGGTCATGCTCTTTATCAAGAAAACTATTTGATAATAAAATGTGTGTGAGCTCCAACAATTTCAACATTTTCCATTTGTCCATGTGTTGAAAACAGATTAATTATTTTTTCATGGAAACACTAGATATAGTGATTTCCGCTCATAAATTGCATGCGGCAATCTGTTCATAAAAACTTTCTTATCTGCTGTGAGTTGAAAGATGTTTCACAAGTTTCCATTTTAGTGAAATCCCTTGTTCACAAACACAACATTTCGACAGACTTTCTTCAGAACGCATCTGATTATGGCGCTTAAGATAATCTTTCGGACTAAATACTTTTCATCATCGATGCTTCGTAAATGTATCATCTTAGATATGGTTTTGGAGGTGAATGGAACACTGTATTTATGCTGTAATTCATTAAATAAAATACTGCATTTAGAAAAATATATCAGAAAAACGATGAAATAGGGGACCATCCTTCCAATCTATATTGTATCTATAATAAAAAAGAATGCCATAAAAAGCCGGCAGATGAGATATAAACCGGTTGTAGTACTGTTCAAAAATCTGGGAATACAACTAGACTTATCGATTCGAATTATTCTGCTCTTAATCTTAGATCTTTACCTTTATAAGATGCAAGAAAAACACCAGTAATAATAGTAGATGCAGATAAGCAGATGGAAAATTAAGCTGTGCTACATGGACGTTTGGAAAAATGGAATACGAACAACAATTCTTACTGGTTTGGATCGGTTAAAGTGCATTCAAATCAGTTTTTGTTTTTTATCTAAATTCTTAAGAATCACAAGAAAATATGGGAAATAACTTTCGAGTGCAAAGAAATTAAAATAGTTATATCTTTTACCAGTATAACAGAACCAGATTTGATTCTAAAACATCCTATACGTTAAAAAATAATTTTAAAAAAAGGACTAATATAAAAGAAAAATAAGGATTAATATGCGGTGATGATTAGATCATATCATCTACTCACATTCTAAACCTATTCCCAAATTTTAATTTCAAGCAGATATTTCCAACCCATTTCATTTACTAAGATAATATAAGATAGTTAATACATTTCATAACAAAAAGCGGGATTTAAATTTGATACAGTAGACATTACATAATATTAGATGGTTTTATTAGGTGAAAAGCTCTAGCACGATGTTCATAAAACGAATCAAAACATATTTTGTAAATCGATTCAATCTACTTTAATCATAACAAATCAAGGAATGTTATGACATCAGCGGTATCGCCTATAGAATGAAATAGCTCAAAAACTCCAATCTTGATTCCGTCAAACTATTGGCCATCTTCTGCACACGTTTCAGGATACGTAATTTTTAAAATCAAGTGTTAATATACTAATGGCAAGGTTTTTCTGTCATTCATGCGATAGAACAGTACATTATGGGGAGAATCATTCTTGCCTCTTTTATAAGGACGATTAGAAAGTGTATATACTGCCACTACTGGAAGAATCAGACGAAATGGATAAAAAGAAAGATTCCTCAAGCGATATAATTAAAGAAAATTCAAGTGACATGGATGACATTCTGAATCCAGAAGTACAAACAAATGATGGTGAAAATTTTGCCTTAACGGATGCATCGCTAAATGAAAATGTTGAAGAAGTCTGGCGAGTGCCTGCTTCAAGGAGAAAATGGAAACTAAAGCCAAGTGCAAAAAGGAAAAATCCACATGGAACATCAATAGTGAGCAAAGATAATAGTGAAAATGCATCGATTAACGACTCACTGGAAAATGTTGAAAGCAACTACAATTCTGAAATAGAATCTCAATCAGTCTGTACGAAAACAATTAACATTGGATCTCCCAATGAGCAAAAGAATAGTGAATCAAAATCTTTAAACATATATCCTGAGAAATGTTATGATGAATTCGAAATGCCTCAGGAAGAGAGCAAATTGAAATCTATTAATAATGACAAAGTTGATTTTCTAGATTCCCTGGATGGTGTTGTTAAAAGAACTCTTCCAGTAATCAAAAATTTAACTGAAAGCTATAATTATGTATTGAATTCCGAGTTTCCACAAGGACCTGTAGAAGGACCGAGAAATAGCGCTATTGAAACTCCAAGGAATCTAAATTACGAGAATAATAAGACTGAAATTTCTGCCGAAGATTCCAGTAAATGCAACGAAATTGCTGCCAATGAGGAAGAATCAATTCCTTCCATGAAAGATAACATCGCAGTAGCAGGACCTTCAAGAATACGACCCCATAAGAAAAATTTCCATTGCGATATCTGTTCTAAACTTCTTGAAAGGGAATGTAAGGCTGAAAATCATTATCGATTACATCCTGGCGACAAACCATTCGAGTGCAGAATTTGTAAAAAAACATTTTCTCGGAAAGGAAACTTCCATCAACATTACAGAATGCACACTGCGGAAAAACCCTTTGTGTGTGATAGATGCGAAAGGGATTTTAGTACCAAAGGAAATCTCCAGAGACATTATCTAACTCACACGGGCGAAAAGCCCTTTCTGTGTGAGATATGTCAAAAAGCATTTGCTCATTCCTCTACTCTTAGGAACCACATTCGGACTCATACTGGGGAAAACCTTATAAGTGCTCAGTTTGTGAAAAACGGTTCACTACCAGCAGCCATTACAACAGACATCGCAGAGAAAACCATGATTGAAATCAATGACAAAATTACAGAATTGATTTTTTAACACTAGAATGAAACTGCTTCACATTCTCTATCAAACAAAAATATTTTTAACTATTATTGCCTTTTTATTTTTAAAATTTTTCATGAACTGTAGATATTTGACAAAGTTTTCCCATGTCCAATTTTATCATTTTTTAGGTGTGATCCACAATCTTTGGCATTTTACTTGATGAAATATATGAGAGAGTCATAAGATTTTTAATTAAATGAGTTTATATATATGTGTATATGATTATAAACATTATTCATTTTTTAATAAAAGTTCCAGTGCTTATATATGCTTGTGTAGATCCCTTTTATTCAAGAAAGTATCTTCATTCGTTCAATTTTACATCAAAGATAAATATTTCTAAAAAACAGTGATATTTCTAATTTCATTTCTAGTTCATTGAAAGATTTTAGCAAAAACTTTTAAAATATCTTAATTTTATAATAATAATAGCACTTATAGAAATGTGTTGAAATTGGCTTACGATCAATCAAAAACCGTAATGAATTTTTGTATAACGCATGGATTTTCAATGTGTATTATTCTTTATAATAAATGTTACTTTTAGTTAAAATTCATTTTTAATTTGATGTCCTTTAATAAATAATATTTTTATACCAGTGTGGAAAGTTAGGGCTAACTGAAAATCTGTTTTAAGTGTATTTCCGAATTACACAAAGATTTCTTTTCTATCTACATGTGTTTGATATTTTAATATGTTTTATGAATGCTGTAATAAATATTTTTATTACATAAGCGAGTGCAATGTCTTTGTTATTTTTTATTCTTCTGTAGAAGTACATTGAGGTTATTTTCATTAATCAAAATACGCTTCATACAAGTTTAATTGGAAAGATGAGAATGTGTTTCCTGGAGGAATTTTTTTGAAGTATTTATCAGAACTGATTGAACAAATGAATAAAATTTTAGAATTTTTTACAATAATAAATTTTTTAAATATTACAGTTTTTTACATCATCACAAAAGTAATTATTCCTCGTTTTAATCATAATAGCTTCAGTCACATAATTTCCCTAATTTTTAATCAATTCTTAAAAAAATATTTTAAGCTCATTTTAAAGCCTTACTTTTCTGTCATGAAATGAAAATGTATTCGTTTTTATTGTTGGCCCGCAGTCAAATTTACTTTTCATTTATAATTATCAAAACGAGATGCGCTTGCTCATTTGTAAATGTTGAGTGGTTATAAGCACAAATTATACTTTTAATTAAATTTTTACAATGTTTTTTTTTTTAATATTTCGGGTTTGACTTCAAATGAAGCAGTGGTGACCAAAAGTTTTCCATGCGACCATTTTTTTAAAATTCGTTCATTCTGTGAAAATTGGATGTAAATATATATAGACTAAAAGCGAGAAAAATTCATAAAGCCTGGAACAAATAGGCGAATGGCATCTGATGCAGTAATATAAGTTACATGTCTAACAAAATTTGTGATTAATAAAGTATTTTGCAGGAAAGCGGCTTACAGATAAAGTTTGAAGAAATATTAAATTGAAGTCTTATGGTAGTCCATAATTCTAGCCAACCAAATAGATGTCACTCGTGGCAATTCATACATAAAACTGGAAGTTAAGCAAAATAAAGTTGGTGTTTGCTGGATTTACAAATGAATGAAATTTTTGAATACAACGATTTCAGAATTTTTCATTATAACAGATTTTTTTCTTTAATTTCAGATGGTAAATTAACTCGTGTATAAATTGAAATAAATTAATCAGTCTTATTAAAACCAGTCTTTAGCATTGAAGGTGCAAGCTTAAATGCCAACTTTTTATTTTCATCATAAGATTATATAATCGAAGAACGCTTTTGCAATTTGCTTTACTTTTACTATTTTTAAAATGCAATAAATGGGATTACCTGTTTTCTCTTTAAAGCTTTCTTTTTTATGATTTTCAGTCCGGGTCATCAGTCCGGATTTCTTCCTTTTTTTTGATTTTTTCACTTCTTTATGTTTTTTTCCTATTTTCATTATTGTATTTTTTAATTTATTATTTTTGCTTCTGTTTTTGATTTCTCTCTCTCTCTCTCTCTGTATATATATATATATATATATATATAAATTAGACAAACAAATTCTACCACAAAAGGGAAAATGACTCAATAACGTCAAATACAGGAGAATTCATGAATTATTTTTAAGTGAATATCATATAATAAGAGAGAGTATGAGAGACATTACAGAAAATAAAACACCAAGAGTATTAGAATTTATTTGTTTATTGATTGCAAAATATCTTGATCAGAAGTATTTGATGTAAATGGTACGGAAACATATTAAATTTGGGCTCATACATCTTTAAACATTATAGTAAATTAAAATGTTTTGTTAGGTTTTTTTAATTTAGGTTTCCAAAGAATACGCATATTAAAAATCAAACAAAAGATGTTTACTATTCGAAATTAAAATCCTTTTCCATTTTAACCCTCAGAATTTATATCAAAAAGGGATTGCAGATTCATTAGGCTTAAGCATTGAATGTTAATTAGTATGTCATTGAGCTGTCGAAATAGCTCATACTCTTAGTCAATATGTAAAGTAGGATTTAGTAAATGTAGCATAACGAATTAGAATAAATGAATAATGATTATTAAATGAAATCTACTCACCTCATTCCGAAGATTAATTGAACCAGTAAGCAAAGAAAGCAGACCTCAAAGAATATTTCGCCATTTTTAATGGAACGATTAAAAGACAAGCGAATAAGGCGAATAC
>JAOUZG010030864.1:0-11111 GCA_026289955.1 Argiope argentata | reverse complement strand
ATGAAATGAAATAAATAGGAAATGCGATATTTTTTGAAACAATCAATGCGAGACAAAGTTTTTTGGATCGTTTGCAATACTAAAGGAACTCGTTCAATGAACCAATGAAAATGAATAAAAATACAATTTAACTCGCACGAGCACGAGTTGCTTTGCAGTTCAAGAAATTATATTCTGATATGATACATTGAAATATGCATAATAGATTACATTGTAATCTTTTTTTCTAGTTTTTTTGTTAAACACATAGGATTTCAGAAATGAAAAAAATTATGAGCTTGTTTGCATAATTACAAAACACAGTGCATACATTTCATAGTACATATACAAGCAGTTTTGTCTTTTAAATCTTTTATTGTTCAAAAGGCTGAAGAACTTAATGCCATGAAGAAACTACGAAATCGTAAACCTATGTTTGAAATCAAATGATACACTAATATAATGAATTATATTTGTTCCTCTATCACTCCCTTATTCTCTTACTTTGAGCGGAAATAAAGCATATTCTAAACATAAGATCCCCTTACTAATAACTAAAACAGTTAAGTCTGGTGATTTCGCTATAATTAATTTTATTATATGAGAAATTCATTTTTATGGCTGAATACGATGTTGCTTAGTTTGAATGTTTACCACTTAATGCAAAAAAAAAAAAAAAAATGAGATCCGCAGCTATTGGCCAGAAAAATAAAGGCAGGTATCTAATATAAACACTATATAGAATGGACAATGTAATTAACCTTTCTGAGAAAAGAAATAGAAATATTTTTTTCTTGAGAAGAGTTTGAAGTGCCAAGTCCAGCATCTTCATCATCATTTATATCTAAAACAAATTCCATCTGTATCTTCAAACAGCATTTTATTAATTTATTCTTGAGTTAAAACTTTCCGATATCCGGGCATTTTAGCATGAAAGTTTAGTAGCTGGTGAGCAGAAATTGTACGGTAAATAAAGTATCTACCGTCACTTTTTTTGGGCAATAATTAACAGTGTCAGTGGGAACGGAAGCTCCACCCTCACCGTTTTACGACCCTGCTGAGAAACGGGGGAGAGAAAAAGCAGGTGGCATCTCGTCCCCTCACCCAGTCAGTGGATGTCTGAATGTCCGGCTGTCTCCGCCGCATTGAGAGCCAGAAGGTTAAGAATTTTTTAGAAAATTGTTTCTTATCAGAAGTTTAGTGAGCATTGCGCAAGTATAGAACAGTACTCCCAAGACACGGCCATCTGGGTGGGGGGGATGCTATTTACCTGCACTCCGTGATTCTGGGGGCCCCTAACTTAATCAAGAGCTAAAATAATGTTTGCAACGGTAATAGCTGGATGGAAAAAAGAAATTAAACTGGAAAAATCGGCGGGTTTTGAAATGTTATGAAATTTACAGACACGTAACAGATTAGTGCAATTAAGCAACATATAAAGTACAATCATTTGCCTCACCTATTGGGCTAAATCGCATATATTCTTTTGATAATTTATACTATGAAATGCTTATTATTGTCAGATCTAGTCGTATTCAAGTTAAGGAAGTATCCCTCTGGGTGTTAAGACTCGGTTTCCAAAAATAAAATTAGCTTTTCTTCTTTTATGCTAAATTTCAAAGTTAGCACAAACAACACAATCTTGCACTGAAAGTGCATAAACTGTGAAAATGTTTGAAAAACCCTATGTTTATGCACCTATAATTGAATCGGAAAAGTTACGAAGATGTCAATGACAAACCTTATCCGGTGCATATAAGTGAATCAAGTTTGTAAACAAGCATTATAATTGATCATTTAGAAATGTTTTGAATGTAAAAACAGATCTACACAATGCCAAAGAAATTTTTTGCTATAAATGCTAAAAGCAGATCATTTTTCACTACTTAGTATTTAAAAATTTTTTTAAAAAACTGCCAAATGGTTAAATGCAAATTCGCAACTGATTGATTCATTCAAAAACACAAGACTCGGTATTTTGTTTTTTTACTGTACATTATTTTTTTATAAAGTGAAAAATCTACACGATTTATAGATATCTATAATAACTTGGAAAAAATTATCAATTGTAATTCAAGGTCATGAGCATTTTATTTGTTATTTAATTCATCTATTGCTTGGAAGAACTACAGAAGTGAATAAGTTTATTTTCAACTATTGATAAAATAAATAAAGTTAATATGACAAAGAAAAGATTAAAATTACTATTCAAAGATCTGTAGATATAACTCTATTTTTATGTAATAATCTTTCACTTCGAATAAACTCTAATGTAATAGGAAAGCATAATAATGGAAATGTTTAAAGTGTAATCTAATTATTAAGTAAATACAAATTCTATACTATCATATGAACAGAATAAAAAATTCCAAAAATATAATTTTGCATGATTTTGTACATACATAATTTATATGAGATTTTACATGATTTAGTATTCACTGCGTCTGAAAGTGAAGTTCTTGACAAAATTAAAGAAGATGCAAAGGTAGCCATGTATTATTACAACATTCAAAAGGATTCTTCCTGTGATGTTCCCCATAAAAGAAAAAGCTTCAGTCTTTATTAGGTATGTAAAATTTTAAAGAGAAAAAATTAAGTACAAAGGAGTCATTTATAGGGTTTATTGAATTAGAGAAGGGTCTAGGAAAAGCCTATTGGAAATATTAAGTGAGCTTGATTTAGATATTATGGATCATTGTGGGCAGGCATACAACTGTAGCAACATGAAGATGTACAATCTACAATAATTGCTCTAAACCCTATAGCAATTTATGTACCTTGCCTATGGACCTCTATTAATTTATGATTCCGCTACATATTGTAATTTTTTTAGGTATATTGAAACGTTTATATTGCTTATTTTCTGCATCTACAAAAAGATGGGAAATTCTTTAAATTCATTTAAACATTACTCTTAAACCATTATGCGATACTTGTTGGGAAAACAAAATAAATACGGTTAATGCTGTATATATTAAAGTTTGGACAAACTTGTAATGCCCTAAAAGAATTTTTTGATGCAAATAACAATAAATAAGTGATATACAAAGCAGTACAATAACACAATGGTATATTAAAAGAGAAAATTTATTTTATTTTTAATATGGTTTGCAAATAGTCCAAAAATTAGCACTATCAATAATCCATTTCAAGTAAAAACAATTGTTCTCGATTGGGCTTTTAATTCAACCAACGAAATTAAAATTAAAATAAATTTAAGAACACAACTTAATTCATTTATAGACAAGGCGAAAGCGATAGCATGTCATTTGGATCTTTCGGAACATTTTCCTGAAAAACAAATTTGATTATTCCCAAAAACATGTTTGTTAAAAACTTTGCGTTTAGAGGTTAATATAGCTGTATTGTTATTCAATTATGATTTTTCTGGCATAGTAGAAATTTTTTGTGAATCAGTGTATTATTCTAGGTCATTACATGCAGACACAATGTACGAATCGTTGCTACAAGACGCAGTCTTTGCCTCCTACAAAATTATCTACACTAAATAAATAAAACGAACTATAAAAGGAAAATAATAATAATAAATACAGAGAATAAGGAAGGCATTTGCTACAAAACTAGTGAATTTTAAATACTGAAAATGAAATATTATTTTAAATGTTTACTAATAAAAACTTTAAATGCATTTTTTAAAGAATGTTTTTTTTGTGTGTCAAAATTATACTACCCAAAACAGTTTCACAAAAACTTATGGAAACATTTTCTTGAAATTTTGTGTATATATTACCATAAGTGTTATTAAAGCAATGAACTAAAGAGTGAGGTGTAATGTAAAAAGTTTTTGATTTTTATCTGTTTATTGCCAGTAGCACCTATGATTTTACAATATTTTTACCATAAATATACTCACAGATCTATAATTTTTTTTCATTTACATATTTTTCTTAGCTTTTAGTTCATTGACTTTATAAGCACAATAAGTAAGCCGTGTAGAAAAATAATTTAAATTCAGTGTAGAACGTTTTGCGTTTTCTCTAATTTATCAAATTTCACCTAAAATACCTCAATTTTATTAATTAAATTACTTTTTAAATTTCTCTAATTAATATTATTTCTGATTTTCAGTCATAGCTATAAAAAAAAGCTGGTAAAATTGAAAATCAAACAATTTTTTTTAATGTACTTCTGAAACCAGATACCTTAATAAAAGGCATGTAACAATATTGATATAATGTAAGGGAGTAAATTAAACTATTGAAAAGGATAAATGATTTTCTATGATAAAATGAATGTATAAAGATACAGATAAAGAACTTTGAACGTGCATAGTGCAATCAACAGAATGGCGTGAAATTGCTAGTCGTATGATATACTTTTTAAAAAAATCAAAATATAAAGTTGAAAATTATTTTATCGAGGAAACATTAAGATCAAACCACACAAATAAATTCAAATTAAACTTTTAGGAGCCATTAAACTCAGCCAATAATCTGGCCGGATGTGGTAGCTACTTTAAAATAAAATGAGAGGAGAAATTTTATATTTAAGCAAATTTTAGTATTCTTCAACATTTTACAAATTTAAAAGTTGTACATATATTTTTTGGGGGGAATAAACCATGATTTGTTCATAAAATTATTCTGTCTTAACATATTTTTTTTTGAATATGTTTCAATGCAAAAAATAATCATAATATAATAACTGGGGGACCTCAAAACCTATATGAAATTTCTGAATCGGCAGCAATTTTTTTTATTGCTGATTATTTCTCCTTTTATTATTCAGTAAAAAAAAAAAAAAAACCCTTAATTCAAAAGAAAAGAGTAAAGAAAAAGCAGGCGAAAATAACTATGAATGGAAAAAATTAAAATAAATAATTTCAAAAGTTGTGATATTGAAAAAATTTCTAAGGTATAAAAAATATAAAATCTTGAAAAAAAATCAGAAATATTAGCCCCAAATAAAGTGCAATATGATTCGCAAAATCTTATGATTTGAATATTCATATTAATTGAGGGAAATATGTCATACCGCGATGAGAGACGATCTAAGTGATTTTTTTTTCTGGAACAAACGAACAACTTATTTATTTCGCTTACAAGGATGGTGTACTCAAATGCATTATAATTAAAATGAATTTCTGCCAAATTTCAGAATATTTCTCTTATGGTTTATTTTAAATTTGTTTCCAGATCAGTGAGATTTATTTTTCCTTTCCATGGATAACCGACTGACAAATCAACAATTCACAGCTAACATAAATTAAAGGGAAAACATAACAAAGTAGTCCCCTTTCACAAGAAATGTCATGCCTTTCCTTGCACCGACAAAAGAGTGTGAAATTGACCTCACTCTTGACCTTAGGCAGAGGGAATGACTTTGTTTTGTACAAATTTCTGTGCATTTTCGTATCCTGTCGTCTGCATTTCCATTAAAGTATTTTATTGTCACGAGATTTTCTTTTTGCTGAATTTTTGAAGATGCTATCTTCAATCCACATTTTTCAAGTATCGAGACAAATAAATGCAGTATTTTTTTAGAATTAAAAATATATCTGTCATAAATATTTCGTGCAATTTTTTAATGATTTAATGAGAATTCTTTCTATTGTTTTCTATCGCTGTTAATTTTTGTTTTTAAAAAATTGAACATCTTTGATAACAAAGAATAATGAAAACTGAAACGATAATTTTAATTTGTGGCGTGAAACTTTCATATTAATTGAATATTTTTATAAAAAGAAAATATTTTAGAATTGTGGTTTAAAAGTTTCCATAAAAAATAAGGAATATATAACTATTCGAATTCATCTAGTTGAAATTTTCTGAAAATATAATAATAATAAAAACAAGATATTATTCTTAGGATTTATTTCCATCGTTGAAAAAAACATTAAAAATTACACTTCGAGCAATACCTTTCATTAAACTATATGTTACCAAACATGCTGAAAATGTAATTATTTTGAAATAAAAATCGCGCAAATGATATTTATTACTCAATAGAAGAAATATTGTTAGTTAAATGCTGGAGTTTTTGTTAAAGTGAGTTTAGTTATGGAAATGCTAACCTTTCTTAAAGTCAAATAATTGACAATTAAAGTCGCTAATTTAATCTTCTTCTTCTCTCCCATGTTTTTTTAAATAAAATTAGTTCAGATATGTTTTTAAAACTCATACAAAATTATGAAATTTTTTATACGAATTGAAAGTTTGGAAAGAATGTAGATTAGAAAATTTACTTTGAATTGTTACTAAATAGAGCTATTATTTTATTCTTTATGTTTATTTTTATCTGTTTGATATATAATGTGAAAACTGATAAAAAGTAAACACAAACTTAAAATTGAATGCTAAAACGTTTAATTCATATTACTTTCTTGGTATAAATAGAATTTACCTAGAAAGGAAAGGGCAAAAAAAAAAAAAATTGCCTGTTGCCTTATGCTATCAAAATCCGCGGGTGTATATATTTCTACTGAATGTATAACTGAATTATAAGTGATATTTGAATGTTTTGATGCTCTACCGTAATCAAATGTATGACATTCTCTTACCTGATTTGGCTTATATGTAATTTTCTTAGTTATTCGAGAAATATAAGCTTGCATCTTTCAACTTCTATAAAGAGAGTGTCTTTGACTTTTCAATTGATTTGATTACAATCAATAATAAATGTTGCAGATGATGTGTTTATTTTTGAGAAAAACAATAACATGTACCGCTTAACGAATATATTCAGAATTATTGACTATTGCATTAATTCATAAGCAATGTACAGAAAAAACTTATCTGCAAATACAGTATTTTACCTTTTATTTATTTCTCTCTCTCTTATTATTGAATATAAAAACCTGTATTCATGTTTCTAGTTGTATTCAGCTCTGTTGGTCTTTTGAGATGGCATCTGGTTTAGATCCAAACCGTTATTCCATCTTATTGTGACAAGAAGAATCCAGCAAGAAATTCCCAACGGAAGTACCCATTTTTTCTGTCGACAGTAATTTATCTGGACTTCTAGTAAACTTTGCTGATTCTGGTTAATCATCCAAAAATTATCCGGATTTTCCTTTAACAAGTAAGACAAAATCCCTTTCTGTGAAAGGTAAGTCAGATGATTCCCATATCGATAGCGTTTATGAGAATAAGAAAATTGAATGCAATACATGCAATAAGTTCTACTCTTCTACTTATAACTATGAACGTCATTTAAAAAAATGCCCAAAATCGGAAAGCAAATCAATATACCCGAGACAATGCGATAAATGTGCCAAAATATATTCAACTAAAGCCTCTTTTTCTCGCCATAAACCTAAATGCAATTTACAATCCTCAAATGTTATCCAGATTGGAAAAGAGTGGCCCAAAAAATGCAATAAATGTGGACAATTTTTCAGTAACAGGAGGAAATTTTCAACACATGCGAAGAAATGCAGAGATAAAGATCAAACTGAAGTGCACTACTGTATCATATGCAAAGAATCCTTCTCATTTATAGGCCATTTAAATAAACATGTTCGAGAGAAACATAATATACAGGAATTGAAAATACTATCTTTCGACTCATTAAAAACTTTCAATAAATGGTTAGAACAAGAAAGTCTATCAACATTTAATTCTTTTAAGAAAATAAATGGAAATAAACAGCTCAAAAATCTTTCAGTATTATGCGTGCCAATTTTACGCGAATGAAGGCATAGATAAAACGCAAGTTATTCGATTAAACCAAAAGGGCAAAATTCCAGATTCAAAATGCCCTGCCAGAATTGCCGTATGTGAAGAAAATAATCTAATTTCAGTGCCATATTATGTCAATCACAACCACTATGTTGGGTTTCGTAATACAATGCATCAGCAGTTGTATAAAAATTCTAGAGAAATTATCAAAACGCTATCTTTATTAAAAGTCCCAACAATCGAAATCCAAGAATTTCTCAGAAATGAAGTTGGGTCCAGAGAAAGTAGAAATTTTATTCCATTAAAAAAAGCTTACATTTCACGAAAAACTATAAGGGCATACCAATCAAAAATTAATTATTCCTTATATTCTAATAATGATGCCAATTCAGTATTCACAATAGTAATAATATTACAAGAAGAAAAATATAATCCAGTACTTCTTTTCAAACCGCAAAATTCACAAACTATTTTTGGACCAAATGATTTAGATGAGACGCTTAGTAATGATTCGATTTTTGCCTTAGGTTTGCTGACAGAAAGACAAAAAAAAATTATGACCGAATGCGCAAATGAAGTTTTCTGTATAGATGCAACACATGGAACAAACATTTATGACTTTTATTTGTTAAACATAATTGCTACCGATGAATTTGGTCAAGGCTATCCTGTTTGTCATTTTATTGTCAATAATTTAGGAATGGAAACTGTTACCGCACTATTTCAAAGTTTGAAATATCGAATGCCAGAAATTAACATAAACGCTGTGATGACAGATGACGACCCAGTGATTTTTGCAGCATTTAAGAAAGTATTTGGCAGTGATATTAAACACTTGCTTTGCAAATGGCATGTTTTACAAGCATGGTGCAGGCAACTGAATGCAAAAGTAGTAGCTAAAGAAAAGAAAAAAGAAATAAAAAGTAAACTAGTGGCTTTACTGAAGGAAAAAAATGAGGATATATTTCAAAAAGTTTTAGGAAGCTTTCTTTCTTCTGTCGAAGGAACCAAATTTGAAAACTATTTCAGGCAAAATTATCTAAACAGGCAAAAATTATGGGCACCTTGCTATAGGAATTTTGTATATTCTATAACAACAAATAATTATTGCGAATCGTTCCATAATCAATTAAAAACAGTTTATTTCAAAAGAAGATTTAATAGGCGAGTAGATAATTTAATCAAAACGTTATTGCAAATGGAGAAAGATAGACATCTGACGCACGCGTACAAATTATACATGGATTTTCCCATAAAAAATGAATACTTAATACGGATTGAGGAAAATCACAAAAAAGGAATCAAAATTAATACAGAAGACGTCGATCAGGAATCTGAAAATATTTGGAATATGTCAGAAAATGAAGATAAAAACAATAAATATAAAGTGGTAAAAATGCATGAAAATTGTCCAATACCAGAGCATTGTTTAGAGAAATGTACGAATATGGTATGTGATTCATTATGTGGCCACCTATACAAATGTTCTTGCCCAGATGATAATTTATGCAAACACATCCACAAAATTCATTCTACCTTTTTTACACATAAATCGATTTCAAAATCAAACAGCTTCTCAGGGGTAGAAAGAAATATCAATGAGGAAGGTATGGCTACTTCTGAAAAAGAAATAAATATTAAATCTAGAGAAAGAAAACATGCAATGTAAAAATCTTAGAGATCGACCTTTCAGAAAATGTAATTTTTATGAATTCCGTCGAATTTAAATAATCATTGGATTCTTTTAATAGTAAGCGTAAAAGGAAAAAAAAAAATTGTATTGTACGGTCCAAAAAATAGTAGCTAAAGGAAAGAAGATAAATAAATAAATAAAGAGTAAACTAGTGACTTAATTGAAGCAGAAAGATGAGGATATAGTTCAAAAAGTTTTAGGAAGCTTTCTTTCTTCTGTCAAAGAAACCAAATTTGAAAAAAAAAAAAAAAATGTAGTAAATATTAACAATACAGGCAAAAATTATGGGTACATTGCTATAGGAATTTTGTACATTCTAGAACAACAAATAAATATTGCGAATCGTTCCATGATCAAATAAAAACAGCTTACTTCAAAGAAGATTTAATAGGCGAATAGATAGTTTAATCAAAACGTTAATGCAAATGGAGAAAAATAGGGATTGTAGAAAATCACAAAAAGGAATCAAAATTAATGAAGAAGACGTCGATTAGAATTCTTAAAATATTTGGAATATGTCAGAAAATGAAGATAAAAACAACTAATATAAATGGTAAAAATGCATGAAAATTGCCCAATACCAGAGCTTTACTTAGAGAAATGAACGAATATGGTATGTGATTCATTATTTGGCCGCCTTTACAAATGTTCTAGGCAGGATGATAATTTAAGCAAATTTATTCATAGAATTTATTCTATCTTTTTTACACATAAATCCATTTCAAAAGCAAACAGCTTCTCAACAAAAGAAATAATTAGGAATGAGGATGATATGGCAACTTCTTCAAAAGAAATAAATATTAAATCTAGAGAAAGAAAACATGCAATGTAAAAATCTTAGAGATCGACCTTTCAGAAAATGTAATTCTTATGAATTCCGTCGAATTTAAATAATCATTGGATTCTTTTAGTAATAAACGTAAAAGAAAAAACAACTGAATTGTATGATCCATTAGGTCAAAATATAAATAAAGACGTTTGCAAGCTAGTTCATGAATGGAGTACAGTAATTAAAAAGCTGCTGAACACAAAAGAGCACTGGAAATTGATTACTCCACATCATACGATACAAAAAGATAGCTACAACTGTGGAGTCTTCATTTGTTTTCTTTTATATCAGCAATGCAATAATTTACATGTAGAAGAAAATTTTGATGCCACTAATTTCAGGGTACTCCTCTTTAAGTCTCTTACAGAAAACTTGAAACTCTAAATTACAATTTGAATTTCCGTTTTTTTCATAACATTTGCATATCTTTGCAAATGATGGGGATTAGGCCTAATTAGATTTCTAATTAGGGACACCTCTGTGATGAATTTTCAAATTTTATTTTGATAGTTCATCAGAAAAAAAAGCGAACCAGAGCTTTCCACCTCCTGGGTCTGGTATGGAAGAGAAAGCAACTCACTTTATTTATCAAATAAACTAATCTCTCTCTCTATTTATAGGAACAAATAGGAGTGCGATGTGTTGGTACTCTATAGGCCAGATTATTTCGCCTAACGCTACTGAACTTGGACAAATATTGTAAAGTGAAACCCTAGGAGCGTTTTCTCATTTTTAGAAATTTAATTATAAAAAAACTTTTTTTCGTTTTTCTGAGATAATTTGTGAAAATATTACAGCAAAAAATAATTTTTTTATCATAATAAAATTCCTTAAAATTATATTTTCAATAAAACATTATGTTGAAATATTTTTGTTTTATTTTTTAAATCATTCTCATTATTGTTATTAATATTTCATCATAGTTTTTTTTCCCATTGTTGATGATCAAAATAGAAAGTAATGGCATGTA
>JAOUZG010030863.1:0-13093 GCA_026289955.1 Argiope argentata | reverse complement strand
GCAGAACGTTATTCCATGATTCAGAGCACTAAACAAGGTAGATCCTGTTCTGCTATTCCTGAAGAATGTGTTTTGGCCGTAAATAGCCCTGAAAAATTAAACCTGTTGAATAAATATTTATATGACAGGGCAATGTTTTCCCACAATGAGTATTTCTGCTTAAACGGAAAGGCATCTACATTTTTTTTCTTGTCCTTTATTAGAGTTATTCAAATTAAAATCCAAATACAATTTGAGGATACAAAATATTATAATTCGATATGGGGTCGACTTTTAAAAAGTAATTGGTATATTTTGTATACATATGCATACCAGTTTTGCACTACAATGTTTAAATTATTAGTCGGTAACTTTATTAAAACTTTTAGATTTAAAAACATATGTCATGCTTTTTTAACAGTATAATAAGAAATCAGAAACAGTTAGGTAAGGATTCTAGGAAAAGCAACAAACCTGTAGCATTTTGAAGTTAAAGAAACTATAAAAAAGTTTTGCTGGGAAAACGAAGTTTTAACCATTTAGCTTCACCGCGCGCAATGACAATGAGTAGTATTCCTTTTTTTTTTTTTTTTTTTTTTTTTTTTTTTTTTAGTACATTTTTTTTTTTTCATATTATTTCTTGCATTAGTTCACTTTAAAAAATACTTTTAAAATTATCTTCGAACATCCTGTCTAAATAGAGATTTTAAAAACTACACACTCGGAGGTTCAATGTTAAATATAATAAAATCCAACTTCAAGAAAACTAAATGAAACCAAATTTAGACTTTATGCCCAATTACTCCTGTTCTATATATAGATTATGCTCTGAATAAGAAAAATACTTTTTACACATATTTTTATTTTTATTAATTTTTTTACAATTAATTACAAGTCTATATTTCTTTCAAAATTTTTATTTGGGTTGATTTGATTTGCTATGTTTTTTTGGCGCAATCTTTGGCCAAGCTGCGCCAATCCAATGGTAAAATATAAAAGTACGGTGAATCGGAAATTCATGATAAATATGAGTTGATTAACCTAATAAAAAGCTATGCATCAATTTTTTGAAGATTCCAGCTTTAAACAAAGGCTAGGCAACAGTAAAGTAAAGAGACAGAAAAATACAAAAATAATGTTTTGGTACTATCTGTTTCAGAAGGAACACAAATACTAATCAAACTAAATACAGTTATAAAATTTAATTTCCTTTAAAAGAAGCGAGCACGTTGTGAGTTAAAATCAGGACATTCAATTAAAATATGTTTAACAGTAAAATCCAAGTGACATGTGGTTGGTTGATTCGATTTTTATGGCGCAAGAGCCAAAAGTAGGCTATACTGCGCCAAACATATGGTTTAAGAGGATATCACGTGAGAAGTTAAAATTTAAATCCAAGTGACATGTGGAGCACTTTGGTACGGATTCTTTAAAAAGAAGATGCCTGTGCTTATATCGCGTATGTCCTATACGCAGTCGAGTCAATTTGACATCAACTTCTCGTATAGGGTGAAAAGGTCACAAACTAAATGTCGGTTTAATTGAGTATAATTTGTTGTTGATCTGCAGGTACCATGATTGTTGCCAAATACTAAAGAGTTAACAAGTGAATGACCTTTTAGCATCAGAATAGGCAAGAGAATGGGTCAGAAAAGAAGATGCAGATTTAGCAGCAAGATCAGCTCTTTCATTGCCGGAAATACCTACATGCCCCGGAAGCCAACAAAATAAGACTCTGAAACCTCTATTTTGCAGCATTCTTAAGGTGAATAAAATCCTTATAGCAACGGGATGATTCCGAATCTGATAATTAGAAAGTGTTTCTAAAGTACTCATACTGTCAGTATAAATGATGTAATGAAGATTATTAGAACATGAGATTTCCTGTAAAGCACAGGAAATTGCTACTAACTCAGATGTAAACACAGAGCTACTGTTGTGTAAACGATAGCTGATTGTATCAAATGGAGTTATAATGGCACAACCAACGTGTTTATCTGATATAGAGCCATCTGTAAATACTGGTGTGAAAGAAGAGTACTGACAACGATGATGATGATATAGTTGTTGAAAATTAACAGGACTAGTTGAAGATTTATCGAATCCCAAAAATGGGTTCAGATAAGAAAATTGAGGGGTATCCCAAGGTGGAAAGAGGAAAAAAATCAGACGACTTAATGGCTACATTATAAAGGTCTGAACCATGTAGCAAACCTTTTGACTCTCTCCCAAAAAGGAAGGATATGGAAGGGTTTCGACTCGTAAATTCTTCGAAGGGAAAGTGGAAGAACAGGGGAGCAAATAGGATGATTTGCGATAGACTTTGCACGAAAATAAAGTAATCTAAACAATCTCTGACGCCTCAAATGAAGGGGTAACTGGTGACAAATAACATGCAAGCTCGCAATTCGAGACGTGCGAAATGCTTCTGAGCAGATCCGAAGGGCAGTGTTGTGAATGGTGTCTAATCGCCGTAAAACCGTAGGACGTGCGGATCCATACACCATGCATCCGTAATCAATACGGGACAGGATAAGTGCTTGGTAAATGCGGATCAGGGAGGTACGATCAGCACACCATGATGTTCTGGAAAGTACTTTCAATATATTTAATGTTTTTTCTCACTTCTTCCGCAAGTGTAAAATATGCGGAAAGAAGAAAAGATTTAAATCAAATATCACTCCCAAAAACCGAATTTCATCCACTACAGGAATAGGTATGTTTCTAATGGAAATATTTGGATCTGGATGAAGGTTTCTCTTCCGACAGAAGTGAACACACCTACTCTTCTCAGGAGAAATTGCATGCCCATTGTTATTGCACCAAATTATCACCCTATTGACTGCATTTTGTAACTGCCGCTCTATGAGATTTATATTGCTGCCTTGGCATGAGAGCTGCAAATCATCAACATAAAGGGTTCCATTAACTGATGAAGGTAAAACCGATAAAATCTGACTGATATGAAGTATAAAAAGTGTAACACTGAGGACACTGCCCTGTGGAACACCCTCAGCTTGTATAAAATGATTTGAATAAACATTACCAACACGAACACGAAAAGTACGAAGTGATAAAAAATTTAGTAAAAAAGTGGGCAATTTTCCTCTAAAACCAAATTTAAAAAGCGTGGACAGTATACCATAGCGCCACGTACGTTCATATGCTTTCTCAATGTCGAAAAATACGGATACAAGGTGGTTCCTCCTAACAAATGTGTTGAGGATCTCGGTTTCCAATAGAACGAGGTTATCAAAAGTAGATCCACCTCTTCGGAAGCCGCTTTGCAACGGGGAAATGCATCCTTGTTTTTCCAGTTCATGCACAAGACGAGCATTGACCATGCGCTCAAAGATCTTGCAAAGACAATTCGTCAAAGCAATAGGCCTGTAGTTCAAAGGGTTCGATGAATCTTTACTAGGTTTTAAAATCGGAATCACAATAGCTTCACGCCATTGTGAAGGGTACGTTTGTTGAATCCAAATTCTATTGTACAACAGTAACAAATTTGAAAGAGAAATTTCATTCAAATGGCGAAGCATATTGTATGTGATTCCATCTGGTCCGGGACTGGTATCACGGGTATTGGATCATGTGGTTTTCAATTCGTGCATACTAAATTCACAGTTATAAGAAGGAGTGCTTCAGTCATTAAAACGCAAAGGCAACCGTTCCGCGCGACTCTTAATTGCCAGAAATTCAGGACTATAAGAATTAATTGCGGAAACTTGTGCAAATGTGTGACCTAGAATATTAGCAACGTCTAATGGGGCGGAATGTATCTATTTCCTGTTTTTAAAACAGGTATGGATGATTCACTATAAAAGCCATTAGAAGCCTTTACTTTTCTCCATAAATGTTTACTGGAAGTAGAGGATGTGACGGATGATACAAATTCTATCCACGATTCCCTTTGACTTCGTCGGCGAAGGCGACGAGCTAGTGCTTTGGCTTTTTTGAAAGCGACAAAATTCTCAGTTGTTGGGTACCTACGAAAGATGTTCCATAATTTTTTCTGATTTTTGTGACTATCGCGGCAATCATCATTCCCCCATGGTCTACGAAATTTTCTGGGGTGCGGAGTACTTTTTGGGATGGTGGTATTTGCAGCATCTATAATTGCATTAACTACAACTTGCATTGCTTCCGATACCTGTGATGTACTAACCATAGCCTCAGTGATATGGGCCAGTTGTTTGAACGACACCCAATCTGCTCACTGAAAAAAGTAATGAGGGGAGCATGCAGCTGCATTTTCCCTATCAGCATATGAGACGATGACTGGGAAATGGTCACTATTGTATAAATCTTTCCCAACGGAAAAGGTTATCAACGGCAAGAGTTCTGGAGAGCATATGGGGAGATCAATACTATGGAAGGTACGAGTGGGTTCATGGAAATAAGTCTTCTCTTCATTATTGAGCAAGCAGAGAAGGTTATTAGCAATAAACTGCTCAATCTGCCGCCCACGAGAATTAGTACTATTCGATCCCCATAAAGTACTATGGCCGTTAAAATCACCTAGCAGGATAAAAGGTAAAGGAAGCTGGCCGATTAAATTGTCAAGTTCATACTGGTAGGTAGGTAAGTGTTTTTGGCACAAGAGCCCTTCGAGGCCATACTGCGCCAGTCATATGGTTTAAATTAAGAATACATTATTATGAACCCACTTGATGAATTATAAAATAATACAAATTGAGAAAATTGGAAGAGATACACTAGGTGTGAAAATCAGTCAATAAAATTTTAAAATTTCTCAATCATAGAAGACCAATTTTTGAAACAATTAAATTTATGAGTTAATAAAACAATTCCAAAAATAAGCTCTAAAAGAGATTAAAAAGTTGAAAAGCAGCTAGATAAAAGTAAAAAGGTTAATCGCTTTTAAAAATGTAAAAATATTTGGATGGTATTTTTCACCCACCAAGTCAGTTAGACTTACGGATGATTTATTGAAAATGTTGACACGATAGGAATGGTACATAGGGCATTCAACCAAAATGTGCTTAATACTCAGATCAACGAGACAGGTCTGGCACATAGGTGCCCTTTCGCCAAATAGCAAATGTTTGTGAGTACAGCGTGTATGCCCTATACGGAGGCGTGTCAGCTTGACATCTAACGCACGTATATTGAGAGGTGACCACATTGCTATGGTCGGCATGACAGAGTGCAATTTATTGTGAGTCAATGAATCCCAAGTGTCTTGCCAAGTAAGCAAAAGCCGACCCGCCAACGATGTCTTGAGATCACATTATGGGAGTTCTTGGTTTAGGAAAGAGGATGCAAATTGAGCTAATTAATCCGCTATCTCATTTCCAGGAATACCAAAATGGCTTGGCACCCAGCAAAAAATGACATTAAAACCTTTGGTTCTCAAAAGACTCAAAGTACACAGAATTCTGTTAGCGATTGGATGCATCTTATTGTGGTAGTGAGAGAGCGTTTTTAATGCATTCATGCTATCGGTATAAATAATAAAATTTCGGTGAGCCAGGGAGGGAATTTCCTGGAGAGCACAAAAAATGGCCACTAGCTCAGCTGTAAATACAGAACAGTAGTTGTGTATGCGATAGCTCAGAGCAGCAAATGGTAGAACAATGCCACAACCAACATGATCAACTGATTTGGAACCATCTGTGAATATTGGTGTAAATGAAGGATATTGACAGCGATGATAGTTAAATAACTGTTGAAACACCACTGGGGCAGTTGAAATTTTATCGAATCCTAAAAAGGGGTTCAGAAATGAGAAGTTTGGGATATCCCAGGGTGGAAAGGAAAAGAAATCATGCGATTTTATAGAAACATCAGCTATATTTAAATCATGGAGAATTTCTTTGATCCTCTCAATAAATGGAAGAATGTTAGAGGGCCGGGCGTTATAGAGTCTTCGAAGACCAACTGGTAAATTTGTTTGGGAAATAGGATGATCTGAGAGAGATTTTGTTCGAAAATGATAAAAAGCAGATAACTTCTTTCGTCTTAGATAAAGAGGTAGTTGATAACAAATAGCATACAGGCTCTCTACCAGGGAAGTCCGAAAAGCTCCTGAACAAATTCTTAAAGCAGAGTGGTGTATAGTATCCAGTTTTCTCAAAACGGAACACCTTGCAGAACCATACACCATACATCCATAATCAACGCGTGATAAAATAATCGCTTCGTAGATTCGGAGTAACGATGTGCAATCCGCTCCCCATGAGGTTCTTGAAAGTACTTTCAGAATATTCAATGCCCTCTCACACTTCTTCCGCAGATATAAGACATGAGGAAGGAAGGTGAGCCTTCGGTCGAAAATTATCCCTAAAAACTTAATTTCATTCACTACTGGAATCGCAACATTTCGAATGTGGATTAAAGGATCCAAATGAAGACCCCGCTTTTTACAAAAGTGCACACATTTACTTTTTTCTGGAGAAATCGTGTGCCCGTTATTATCACACCAGTCCATTAGCTTATTAACTGCAATTTGCAGTTGACGCTCAATTGAGCACATATTGCAGCCTTGACAGGAGATCTGGAGATCATTGACATATAAAGTGCTTTGGACAGATGACGGTAAGACATTCAGAATTTGACTAAAATGAATCATAAAAAGGGTTACACTGAGTGTGCTTCCTTGTGGAACACCCTCAGCTTGAATAAAAGGATCGGAATAAAAATTTCCAATACGGACACGAAATGATCGTAAAGATAAAAAGTTCTGTAAAAAATAGGTAAATTTCCCTTAAAACGAAAATTAAAAAGAGTTGAAAGGATGCCAAAGCCCCAAGTGCGATCGTATGCTTTTTCCACGTCAAAAAAGATAGACACAAGATGATTTCGACTGACAAATGCGTTGCGTATTTGTGTCTCGAGAAGAACGATATTATCATGTGTTGAACGCCCTCTGCGGAAACCACTCTGCAACTGCGGAATACATGCTCTCTTCTCCAATTCGAAAAGAAACCTATCATTTACCATACGCTCCAATGTCTTGCACAAGCAATTTGTGAGCGCGATAGGTCTGTAGTGCAGGGGATTAGATGCATCTTTACCGGGTTTCAGGATTGGGATCACGATAGCTTCATGCCATTGTGAAGGGAACTTCTGCTCAGTCCAAATACGGTTAAATAGCAATAACAGATTGGAAAGAGAAGTAAGAGACAAATGACGAAGCATGTTATAGGTGATTCCGTCTGGTCCGAGACTGGTATCATGTGCTTTACATAAAGCAGAAAGCAGTTCATACATTTTAAAAACAGAATTGTATGGAAGAGAATCTCTGGTAACAAATCGCAAACCCTTTCGTTCCGCGCGATTCTTTATAGCCATGAAAGTAGACTTGTACGAATCAGCAGCAGAAACTTCTGCAAATGTTTTGCCTAGGGTATTGGCAACTTCCATGGGAGAGGAAATTGTAATATTTCCCATTAAAAGCAAAGGAAAGGAAAAATCATGATATATTCCATTGGCTGCCTTTACCCTCTTCCAGAGCAATTTGCTGGAAGTAGAAGATGTAATTGACGATACGAAGCTAATCCAAGATTCCCTTTGACTTCTCCGGCGAATGCGACGAGCGTTGGCTCTGGCACGCTTAAAAGAGATAAGGTTTTCTGTCGACGGGTACCGACGAAAAATGTTCCAACGTTTCTTTTGTTCCCTAAAACTGTCATGGCAAGCTTCATTCCACCACGGCCTACGAAATTTTCGTTTCCGTGGGGAGCGTTTTGGAATTGTGTTATTTGCTGCATACATAATGATATCAATGGCATGTTGCATTGCTTCCGTTATGTCGTGAGTTTTGACCATGGTCTCAGTAATTTCTGCTAGCTGCGTAAAAGCAGTCCAGTCTGCTCGCTGGAATAGAAAACGCGGTGGGCAAAGAGTGGCACCGCCTCTATCGGCATGAGAAACAATTAAAGGGAAATGATCGCTGTTATAGAGATCACTTCCAACTGTGAAATTCAACAATGGTAGCAGATCAGGAGAACATATGGCCAGATCAAGACTGTGGAAGGTCCGTGTGGGCTCATGAAAGTATGTTTTTTCATTATTATTTAAGAGACAGAGACAATTGTTAGTAATGAAATGTTCGATCTGTTTTCCACGAGAATTTGTACTATCTGAACCCCACAAAGTGCTATGCCCGTTAAAGTCCCCGAGTATTAAAAATGGTAAAGGAAGCTGGTCAATAATGTTGTTTAGTTGTTGTTGATTAATGGCATCATGCGGTGGTAAATATATACAGCAAACTGTAACAAGTGATCTAATATGTATTTGAACTGCCACAGCTTGCAGGGTAGAGTGTAAATTAAGAGGTGTACTTGGAAATTGATTAGAAGTTAAAATACAGACACCTCCTGAATTACTAGTGTCAGCATCATTCCGCACCATTTTATAACCACGAATTTTAAATGAAATGTTCGGATTTAAAAATGTTTCCTGAATTGCTAGACAAGAAGGATGAAGCTGATTAATGATGCACTTAATGTCAACAGTTTTAGACCTTAGACCACGGCAGTTCCATGAAACGAAAGTACCCATCAAGAATTTGGTTTGGAAATTGTATTATTTATAGCAAGATCTTTGATTGGTGAAGCCTCGCAACTCATCGAGATTTCATCATCATCCTCTTCAGATGGATGTAGAGATATTAGTTCGGAATTTTTAGCGGTTCTATTAAAAATGGACGACAAGTCTTTCTGCACTATGCCTTGACTTGCAAGTCCCAGAGCGACAGAATTTTGAACATTCGATTTTTTCAACTTCGTAATTAATTGTGATGGAGAGAGACCACGTTTTGAGAGCTTTAATTTGAGAGAATTTTGTACTTTCGATTTCCGGGATTTAACTTTCTCGAGAGCATTGCCTGCCGTTGTTTCAATATCAGTATCAGAAGATTTTTCACTGAAATTTACTTGAGTGAAATTTTGAGTACAGTTTTCACAAGAGCAGTTTTTACAGAAGGACTTTTGCAAGGCCGATGCATAACTTACGCCAGGTGTTGGCTTTTGAGAAAAGACTTTTCGTTTTGCCTCAGGATATGAAATGTGTTCCTTAATTTTAATTGTTATTATTTCCTTTTCTACCTTCCAACGTGGACATTCTCGAGAAAAGGACGTGTGATTCCCATTGCAGTTTACACACTTCTCTTGTGCGCTACACTGCTGGCTTTCATGGCCTTTCTCTGCACAACGGGCGCAAGTGATTTGCCCGCGGCAGGCAGTCTTAGCATGTCCAAAACGTTGACATTGGTAACACCGTAAAGGATTTGGGATATTAGGGCGCACGGCTAATTTCATATAGCCTGCTTTAACACATTCAGGTAGTTTAGGGCTTTGGAATGTTAAAATAAGGTGTTTTGTGGGGAGAAGCTGTCCGTCTCGCCTTATTGAAATACGGCGAACGTGCGTCACTCCTTCCGGTTTTAAGTCCTTTGTAATTTCTTCTATTGCTGTATGAAAAAGCTCTCCGCAAGTAATAACATCTCTTGAAGTGTTCAGAGAGGCATGGGCAGATACATTTACGGGAATCGTTGCTAAAGCTTTTAGCTTAAGAATTTGTTTAGCTTGATTTCGAGAAGAAACCTCGGCTAGTAAGTCTCCGGAACGAAGTTTACGAATTGACGATAATTCACCGACAGTGCTATTGATAGCCTTTTCAACAAGGAAAGGTGAAACTGAATGAAAGGTTTCATTATTATCACTGATTCTTTTGATGAGGAAAAAATGGTCTAAATATTTTTCTTGAACAGTGTTTTGAAAATTCTTTTTTGAAACAATTTGTTGCCCACTGAAGGGAGCCGATGATTTTTTGCCCATACGATATTTATGGGGATACGGGCCCGACGGCACAACCCACCACGGAATCCAACAAGGGAAGGCAGCCACCGGCTCTGGCCAATCCCAGCCTCGGCGCTTACCTCAGTGCTAGCCAGTACCTATACGCTCGGAGTTACCCCCGGGGACAGTGACCACCCTTAACGCCAAGCCCAAGGAGTAACCCCTTCGCTTGATCCCTAGCAAACTAACAACTCAGGTTGATAGCCACCGGCCGATTGATGCATCGGGGACCACAGTGCACCACCCGTCAAATGGGTCACAACGCACGGCCAACACGTGGGGTTTTTGGCTGTCCATAAGAAGCAAGAAGCAAACAGAGCGGCGACAGCTTCTCATGGAGAGCTCCCTCGCTTGCCGTCGAGGGAAAGAAGGATCAAGCAGACAGAAAGAGGCGTAGGGGAGAATAAAAAATAAATGGAGTCAAGATCCCTGGGAACCTCGGGATTGGGACACCCGTACCCACCTAAAGAAGGTGAGCCCCTGAGGGGTCAAGTTCATACTGAGATATGATATTATTAGGCGGTGAGTGAGTTTGTAGTTTTATGGCACAAGGGCCAGCTCTGGCCATACTGCGCCAAACATACGGTAAAAAGTATCTTACAAGTATTAAAATGGAATTCAATATGTAAAAACTTTGTTACATTAAAGTTATTAATTGAAAAATTAGTAAACATTAAAGGAACTCAATTCAAAATATTTAAATGATACTAAATAAGATGCAAAAAACCAATTTCTTTTAAAAATTTAAAAATGTTCAGGTGAGGATGTTCTCCTACCATGTCATGAAATTTTAAAGCTGACGATCCAAAATAATGTAGCCTATGAGGATTAAAAGCTGGACATTCTGTTAAAATATGAATGACGGTACAACCAACCCGGCACGTTAAACAAAAGATGTTTATGAGTGAATCGGGTGTGCCCGATTCGAAGTCGACTCAACTTCACATTGAATTTTCTCACCGAGACAACTGGCCACAAGGTAATGTTTGGTTTAATAGAGTGCAATTTATTAGAAACCTGAAGGTCCCATGATTTCTGCCATAACGAATGAACATAACTAGAAATTTGTCTCTTCATATCGAGATAGGGAAGAGGTCTTAATAGAAATAAAGAGGCAGTCTTAGCTGCAATATCTGCCCTTTCGTTACCAATTATACCTGAGTGGCCAGGGATCCAACAAAAAATTATGTCAAAACCTTTCGACTGCATATTTTTCAGAAGACAGAGAATGTTTATAGCTAATGGATGTGTTTTATTATGTGGATGACGAAGACTTTGAAGAGCGCTCGAACTATCTGAGAAAATGCAAAATTTTCGCTCCTCATAAGCAGAGATTTTCTCCAGTGTGAACAAGATTGCCATCAATTCAGCTGTGAGAACAGAGCACATGGTGTCTAATCTTATATTAAAAACATCTTGAGATATAACAATACCACAACCTACATGATGAACAGTTTTTGATCCGTCAGTAAAGATGGTACTATAATCTGAAAAGTGATACCTATGATAATTAAAAATTTGTTGGAAAATTATGGGAGAAGTGGCAGATTTAATAAATGTAGAAAATGGGTTATGAAATGAAACTTGTGGAACATCCCAGGGGGGAAAGGATAAATTTATTGGATTAATTTGTACATCAAAAAGATTTGAATTGGGCAACATTCGCTTCACTCTCTCACAAAAAGGAGGGATATTAAAGGGACGAGCAGTCTATAATCTGCTTAGGCCTACAGGAATGTTCATGTTGCGTATAGGGTGAGTAGTATGGCATTGCAATCGGAAAAAATATTGAGCACACATCTGTTTGCGACGCAGATTTAGCGGCAGCTGGTGGCAAACTACATATAAACTTTGCACCGGTGACGTTCGAAAAGCTCCAGAACACACCCTGAGCGCAGTATGATGAACAGTATCCAATTTTATTAAAACACTAGTGCGTGCGGAACCATACACTTCGCATCCATAATCAATACGCGACAGTATCACAGATTGATAGATGCGAAGTAGAGATGTTCGGTCCGCTCCCCAAGATGTAGTTGATAGGACTTTCAAAATATTAAGTGACTTCTCACACTTCTTCCGTAGATAGAGGACATGGGGAAGGAAAGTGAGTTTCCTATCAAATACTAATCCTAGAAACCGTACTTCATCAACAATTGCTAAGCTGGTTCCCCGAATCTTAATTACTGGGTCTGGGTGAAGATTTCATTTTCTACAGAAATGAACACAACTACTCTTTTCAGGGGAGACTGTGTGCCCATTCTCATCGCACCAGTCTGTAAGTTTGTCAACTGTTTTTTGGAACTGTCGTTCTATTAACGCTATACTAGATCCCTGACAGGATATTTGTAGGTCATCAACGTACAATGTCCCAGAAACAGAAGATGGTAAAACATTAAGTATTTGACTCAAATGAAGAATGAATAGGGTGACACTTAAAACACTTCCCTGAGGAACACCTTCTTGCTGGATAAAAGGATGAGATAAAGTTTGGCCAATACGAACACGAAAAATGCGATTTTTTAAAAAGTTCTGAATAAAAAGGGGTAAGTAACCTCTGAATCCTATTTCAAATAAAACTTTGAGAATGCCATAGCGCCAAGTACGGTCATAGGCCTTTTGAATATCAAAAAATATCGAAACTAGATGATTTCGACGAACAAAAGCGTTACGTATTTGCGATTCTAGGTGTGTAAGATTATCAATTGTGGATCTACCTCGACGAAATCCTCTTTGAAATGGCGAAATACATCCATTTTTCTCCAATTCATACAGAAGACGTGCATTGACCATACGCTCGAATGTTTTGCATAAGCAACTAGTCAATTGATTGATTGATTGCTTGATTTTTTTCTGGCAAAAAAGCCATTTCTGGCCATGCTGCGCCAAGCGAGTGGTAGGAAAGGAGTTAGAAGTATAAAAGTACAAATATTGACTTATAAATCGAAAGTTAACCATATATAAACTGTGGAAAATAAATGTGCCAGCATATTTGAAAATGAAAAACTAATGCGATAAAAGCGTTAAAGGAAAGCAATGGTAAAAGTAAATCATGAGCAGAAGTTAGAAAATGCTAAATATAAATATAAAATCCAATGGTCTTTAAAAATTTAAAAATGTTAGGGTGGAAATTCTTTCCCACTAGGTCATGTAAAGTTAAGGACGATGATTTAAAAAAGTGTAATCGGTGGGAATTAAAAGATGGACATTCAATTAAAATGTGATTTACAGTAAAATCTACACAACACGTGGGGCACTTTGGTGCCTCCTCTCCAAATATGAGGTGC
>JAOUZG010030836.1:15899-82684 GCA_026289955.1 Argiope argentata | reverse complement strand
GACTCTAGACATTGAAATAAATATTTTGTTAACACAGATAAAATAAAAAAATACATATTTATTTTATAATACAAAAAAAAACTCTAGAGTAAGTAGAAATATTATAAGATATAGGTAAATATATTAATACATTTAAATTTATCTATCAAAATTAGTGCTTCATAATTTTTAATGTAATGTAATATAAAGCTTAATAATTTTTTATCTAGTGATTTAGAACATACTTTAGATTCATATGGAATACGAGCTCACAGATAAATTTCAAAATGCTGACTGAAATATGAATGAAAAATTCTTAAGATATCACTTTGACTATGACAAGTAAATTTTGCTTATTATTTTAATAAACTTAATGCATAGTTTTTATGAAAATAAATAAGCTCTGAAAAATTTTGAATTGTTAAAAGCTCTTAAATATAAATTCATCTTTCTGCTAAATAATTTCACTACGATCAGCACTTTTTTCTTTTTCTGATTTCTAGAAGATTCTGCAGAGAATAAATTAGTCTCTTCCATTTTTTTCCGGCTCTGAGATAACTTTACAGTTACTTTCTCTTAAAATTAATTTACGGAAAAAGTGCAGCAAGCGAAGAACGTATATAACCTAATCTAAATTTTAAAATTTTCTCTACTTCTTTCAGATTTTAAATATGCATTCTGATAGAAACCTTTTGTGAACTTTTCTGGATAATTGATTAAAAGGTATTCTTCTTACTATAAATTTTGTCTGCAAGGAGTTCTTTCTTTAAAATTAAAACGCGTTCCAGCTAGAAAGCAGTTTTACTATTCTCTAAATTATCTCATTACAAAACGCATACAGTAATTTAATATTAACATTATTCTATATTTATTAAACGTATTAATTTACTATTCTCTAAATTATCTCATTACAAAAAATCTCATCTCATTACAAAAAAATTTACTATTCTCTAAATTATCTCATTACAAAACGCATACAGTAATTTAATATTAACATTATTCTATATTTATTAAACGTATGAATTATAAACACAAAAGTATTTGCCAAATTTAAACAATTTTATGATTTGACAGTAAAGGCAAATTGTAATGTGATTGCTAATATTAAAATTCATTGTTGATATAAACCATGTTAATTTAGAGTGGAGAAAAAATGCTTCAAATTGCGACATCAAAAACTGAGTATCTATACACTATTTGTTCTCGTTAATAATTTGAGAAAACGCTTTCATTGATATTAAGTTCGTTGTTAATATTTACAGATAAAATTTACTTGCAAAGATTTATTTAGTATTTTAGCCTTTTCTCTCTCTATATATTTTTCATGTATTTGGCAAAGAAATTGTATTTTTTTAGTTTAATAAAACTCAGGATCAAACATTTTCATATTTTCAGAAAATAAATATAGGATATCCCACTGAGCTATTTTATTTAACCATCATCTGCCTTCATTTTTGTTTTATCAACATCCGATGGTAGACGTAATTAAAAGCGAGAATTGTAAAAAGGTTAGATCATTTCCTTGAAGACGATACGTTTAATTAATACAACGCCATCTATCGAGCTGTTGAAAAACTGTCCCAATTAATATTTAGGCAGAGGCTCACTAACATCCGTAAGAGAAAAACGTTTTCACGCGTCAGCGTTTCTCGCTCGTAAAGCTACGCGGTAATATGCTTTCAGTCACATAATGTTTATGTTACTTCTAACGTTCTCCTAGAGGAAATAATCTAACTTTCTGTTTGTTTAATATTGCTATGTTTTAATCCATTTAATATTTATATTTCATTGTAAATGCTCCCCTCTGTAAATATTTCCCTTTAACTCTAAATAAATTCTTTTATTTTTAAAGAAGTCTCTTCATTCTTCGTTTGCATTATTTTAATCTTGGTTTAGAAACTAACTCGTAAATATTAGAAAAAAAAAACCCTAGACACTACGCCACTAAAACCCCGCTATCTGAAGAGATATTTTTGAAGACTTGGTTAGACTCCCACATAAATCCTGCTAATATAAGCAGACATTCAGTGTTAAAAACAATGTAAGAATCCCAAATCAGTAGAGTGAAGCTTTAAAAACTAGTTTGACTCCTTTATTGCGACTGTGGTCAGTGGAGGTGCTTTTTGAAGTAGTTCCAAAACTCGGTGCTTTAGATATTTTTTTATTAACAATAAAAAATTTTGAAGCTAAGGGTAAATTCCTTTACCGTTGGGGTCCGTACCTGCCACGTAAGTCCCCGCTCTCAGGGGTAGAAGGTTTACAACAAGAAGTAAACAACAGGTGGGAGCGCCATCTATGAACAATCCACAACATCCTTCTACATGATGCCAAAAAATGAAGATACTGCTTTTCACTCTGAGTGGACTTAGAAAGATACTTTCTAGCTTGTTATTTGTCATCAAATTTAGAATCGGATATCCAATCAATATGGATATGAAGACAATAATATTTATTTTTAGGCATATTGTGAGAAAATTTGAGAAACCTGTGGTGTTAAATGATTTCAATTACCCTCTTTCTCTGATAAGGCTCTTCCTGAGTAAGGCAAAATAATTGCACTTGCTCTTCCACAGAGAAGAAATTTAGTCATCAAATGAATGTAACATAATACGATTTTTTACTTTGTTTTGAAAACCCCCAGCTTGAATAGATATCAGACTGCTCCCCCCCCCCCCAAAGAATCTTTTAGGTTGTTCCACATTGGTTAAAATCCTTTTGAAATCTTAATAACCTTGGGAATAAGAGTTTTAAAAAGAACTGTTTTCTTTAATCACAACCAATCGATTCCTTAAGTGTAATGGCCCTGGCAATTACGCCCTAAACAAGTGTCTTGTCTGGCCAACTCTAGCTAAGCCATTAAGCTCAGGACCAACCACATTGAATTGAGAGCACTTATTGAAAGATAATGCGTTCAAATGGCAAATGGCATGCGTATCTCAGTATTTCAACGGACGGATCGGTTAATTAGCCGTGGCTTATCAATAACGGTTCAACATTTGTACACATAAGACAGCCAATGATAAATTGAGCTATGAAACTTAAGATATATTATTATAAATCTGTAATATCATTTCCTTGAGCATATAATCTCATAATAAAAAAGATTTAAAGATGTTCATAGCGGATACCAGGTTATAGATCGGTCTTGGTGACAAAAATGAAGGTTATAGAAAATACACGAATATCGGTGATATCTCTATTAGAAACCACAATCTTTCTAGAAAATTTTATACTTCGTCATGGAGGCTATATAAACAAACGATGCAAAATCCAAGGGATTCTCTCCTTTGAGTCTTGATCTGAAAGCGAGTTCTCTAACTGCATTGTCTCAATTATTTAGCAACGATCTGCAGTTTAAATGAATTCTGTTAATTTCTGCAAGTTCTGTTTTTGTGTACGTTTCGGATGTGTTTTTCTGTCAGAATTTCGTGTTTTGTCTCTGAATAAATCGTCGCTATTTGCTATCGAGTGGGCTTGTTGGATTTCTCCTGGATGCACAATCAGGAAGACTATCATAACAGTATGATATATGCTTCTACAATATTTCTCAAAACTTGTGCATATTAAAGTTAGGAAACCAATTATTCAAATCAATATGATCAGTTACTCTATGAATTAACGAAAAATTATGTATTCATTAATAATCATGATAATTTATTTCATGAAATAATTGAATTCTATGATATAACAATAACTTAAACATTTTGGAACCTAGCATATTGATAACAGCTAGGAGTATCTGATTCGCTGCTCTTTAAACTGTCAATTGAGATTCATATTAATTCACTCGCTTCTATCTGCTACGATGGCTTATTATTTCCAGACAAATCTTTTCAAAGATATTTCAACTTAAAAGCAACTAAGCATACGCGATTCAGAAAGGCTTGAATAACCATCGAATTTTGAAGCAGGTGGCAGTTATCGTTTCATTAAATAGGATGATAAATTTTACTTATCGAGGCGCAGAATAATGCAAATTGGATTCTTAAATTACAAAGATGACTTGAGCAGGTCACAATGAAATAATTGCGCCTTTTAACCGCTTAACTGTTTTGCCCGTATGCCAAACGCGTATCGATTTATCGAATTTTGATAGTTGTAAGCAAAAAATAAACCATTAATAACGATTACAATTGAAAACTAAAATCACTTCGAATACATAAATAAATCAAGTATTCAACGAATTTTTATTTGAATCAAAGTAAGAAAATATTCCCTTAATAAAAGGTGTCATCTTATTAGATAGTAAAGAAAATAAAACAGTTACGTGGTTTAAGACCGTGATCAATAACACATTTTAATAAAATGCCTCCTGCCTTTCTGAATTTAGTATATAAGTTATTAATTGTTACTTCTTCTTGTGTGCCGACCATCCTGCCACCACTAAACGTAGCAGTATCGACAGGATTTGTTGTGGCCGACTGGTTTTTAGCAATGGCCATCCTTACATTGACCGAACCTGTCAAACTGATATTCTCTTCCGAGACAATTCGTCCTAAAGTGGTCAAATACTGACCACCTCCTTCTCTACAAACTTTCAAACAGACGGCAAAAAACTGATAATTTTTGATATCATGTCTTTCAGAGTCCTAAGATTACCTGATACTATCAGTACTGAACTCAAGTTATTATTTTCAACTCGCAGATGTTTTCAATGTTCGGAGATAAAGATTGTTACTGAAGGTATATTCCACTAGATTAGGTTTTTTTTTTCTTTAACTTCTTTACAAATTGGGATGAATTTCAGGAAAGCAATGCACTAACACCTAATATAATAGATAAGCTGGAAATTCTGAATTAATTTTTAGAGAGTTAAAATCACTTTTAAAAAGGTGAACTAATTTCTACAAATATCCCACAAATCGGATTATTATTGTATATCTAGCAATTTTCCTTCAAAAGTTTGTTTTAGATTGATTCAAGTTCTGTTCAAAAGCTGCACGAAGAATATTTTGATGTGTCCTTGGACATTTCAAACTGTGATCGATGAGAATATTCCATTCTTTTATAATTTTATGAATATGTAGCATAGCTTCCTTGCGCAGATAGTCAAATTGTAAGGAAGAAAGATCTGCAGATAACTTTTATGAATGCTGATGGGCCTTAGAGACAAATTTAGTTACCATTATATTAAAAAGTGAAGGTTCTAAAGAAATTCAAGAATTATGATGATATCTTTAACTATAAGCAGAGATCCACAGATCTTTCTAAAAAATGCGATGCCTTGTTAGAAAATTTATATAAACTCTGGAAAAGCTAAAGCAAGTCAGTCGGGGGAATTCTGTCTTTAAAGTGTTGACTGGAGAGTGGGCTCTTCCATCTGTACTACGACCGCCTGTTTAATAACAATTTGCTATTTACAAGCATGTGTTGTTGATTACTATTGATGTTATTTTTATATATGCTTTGACTGTGTTTTGTAAGTATTGTTTCGTGTTTTTTCAGTAAAGTATTGTAATTCTTTAATGAGATTGTTGGACTTCTTGCAATGTGCATTCATTGGATGAATTTTTGTAACAATAGCATCATTCATAAGGACATTCAAAAGCGATAATTAAATTTGTTTAGAAAGCTGTGTCAAGAGACATGTTTGAAATTTAAGAGGTAATCAGATTTTATTACCTTTTCATCTACATAAGCAGTTCAAAAAGAAATAAGAAGAATTATGCTTCCTCTATCCAAAATAAAGAAATAATAATAATAATAAAAAATAAATTGTGATTGTGGTAAAATTGAGCTACTATTTGTGGGTAAAGTAAAGAATTTTTCAAATGCACAAGCAATGAATTGTGCAAATGTATGGAAATTCTTGATGAAGTTTTGAGAACTTAGATTCTTGTCTTTAATTTCAAAATGCCTAACAATTTGACTATGTGTTTTTCAGTAAATTCATCGATAGCAATTACTGTCGTATTAAGGAGAGGAAGATGTTTAAGTCATGCTTAAAAAAAGAAAATACTTTATAAAATTCATGAAATTAGCTGTTAAAATTTATTCAAGTCCAGTCTTGTTATCAATTACAAAATGAAATGGAATTCAGTAGAATTGAAACATTTTAATACATATTAAAATGAGTTAAAGCGCAACATTTACAATATAAATATTTCGAAGGTCCAATATGATATACATTCAATGTAAAATCCAAAATTAAAAACCATTTTTTCATGCCAAAATAGTAATATTACAAAATAAATTAATACAGTCATAACATAGAGAAAAACGAGCAATATTCACAAGGAAAGTTACTTGCATGTCTTAAACCTTTCTTTAGATGATTTATTTCGATTTATCAATGAACATGATTAATATCAATGCTCTCACAAGTGGAAAAAGATTATTTTTCGATTATTTCTCTTCAAACATAGATGTGTTCTTGATTCCTTGTGCAACATACGTTACAAACTCCTGTTGTAAAGCGTGTTCATATGTATGATAACAACGTGTCTGCATGCACCAGATTATTTACAGCTAAGTTTTATTCGACAACAAATATGCAGTACACAAAACTAGATTTAAATGGAATATAAATATCACATAGGAAACTAGGAAAATACACTAAAACCGGAACAGACTTTTGTTCTGCTCTTTGCTGTAGCCGCATCAACAAAACATTGAAATAAAAAAAAATTACATTATAGCCATCACGCATTGACAAACTGATGGCGACTTTCATACCGAGTTCTTAGTGGAGCCAGTACTCTCTCTTTGTAATTCAGAATAGCATCGCGGGCTCCAGACCAAGAATGAGGCCCTTCGAGCCTGTATTGATAGGGCAAACAAGGACCCATCACACAAGCCCATGACAATTTAGGATCTCTCAAAAACATTTTTCTGAAGTTTGGTTTTGCACCAATGAGCTTTGCAAGTTCATCCATGTAAGGAATTGCATAAACTTGCATGCAGTTTCTTGCACTGGAATGGAGAAGTTTCGTTTCTTTTTCTGTGTTCAAGGTAATGTCATTGATGATGTCGCCCTTGTCAGGAAAAGGGATCTTGTTGTTCAGAACATTTGCAAACCACCTAGCTTGCATTTCACACACCGGGAAAAAACCACCTAATACTTGAGTCATGCCAATTATGGCCATGGAGGGTACACTTAAATGAGGTGGAAAGACATGTTTGAATAAAGGAACATGATCACCAATTACTTGGAATATTATATCATTTAAGAAAGGAACTTTCAACTGGTAACCAGTGGCCATTATTACAACATCAACGTTTGTGACGTCATTTTCACCTCGGAAAACAACGCCTTTCTCCGTGAAATGCTTGACGGCACCTTTCAGAACAATATCCCCACTCAAAACTTTGCTTCCCAGGTGATCATTGATAGTTGGACGCTTCGTCATGAACCTGTGTGCTGGTTTCAGATGATAAGTATTGTGGTTAAAGTTTTTGTTCACTTGTTTTTCCATATACCAAAATACAAGTCTACGTGGAAGTTTTCGGAATGCTGTGTTAACAATACGCCGATTATAGTTCAAATCAGCTGGCAGTCCCTTTGGTCCAGGCCTCTGCACAACCCATGTCCCTTGCCTTGAGCTTAAAAATACCTGAAAGAAAACCCATTGGTTAGAAAAACTAGTTTCAATCTCTGATTATGGAATTAAAATTTCATTAATAATACAATCTGAGAATTCTACTTCATTTGAGAGAGAAGGTTTAATAAAATTAGTCAAATAAGGCAAATTATAAAAACAATATTGAGCTTTAAATAAGTCAATATTAGAATGTCAAGGGGAAACAGTGCCCTAAGTCATATTTGGGAAGTTTTTATCAGTCTATATCATCATGTAATAAAAAACTTGCAATGAAATACCCGAGCGTCTGCTGTTTTTTGATGAAAAAATTCACATCATTCCTCGAATTATTTGTAAGTCGAGAAATCAAAATATAATTGATAGGGCGTATTAGAAATAAACTATAATCATTACACAACTACAAAAAGTGAGCAAGTCTGTTTTAAAGAGATTTAGGATTAAATTATTTAAATACCAAATTTTATATTCAAATTTTGATTTATGTTGCTTAATGAGAATTGGTAAATAATCAATTTATCGGCTAATTAAAATGTTGATAAATTATGGTCATCATTTTCAAAATTCAACCAAGGGTGAGAAAAATTATGATATATACTTTTTAGATCTTTATGTTAAAATAAACTAAATTGAAGGTATGAAGTAGAAAATAAATAACTTTTTCAACAGATTCTCCGAAGATGTTATATTTGCCAAATTATTATATTAAAAATTATGCCCCCATCATGCCTTATTTGTATACTGTATAAAGTAATAAACTACTGCACCAAATTTAAGCAAAAAATTCAGGATTGCATTTAAAGGTAATTACCAATTACCTAAAAATATACAAACACTTTTAGATAAATGATAATTTCGTATCTTTTACATAAATGATAAGAAAAACACCTATTTTTTATATTACAGGAACATAATGAAACTTTAGAAGATCTTCAACCTTGCATGGCAATATCTAACCACTTTTCAATCACCAATCAGAATCTGTATTTGTGGCGTAATGTGTAAATTAAATACTATGAAAAAATTCATTTCAATGTTGAATTGGAAATGAAACAGGATTTGACCTACCGCGCCGGAAAAAATCAGTCTTGACACCGGAAGCATTAATTTGCATTTTGCGTCATCAGAACATTTCACTGTGGCTCTTTCGGCGCTGAAATTAATCAATTCCTCAAAAACTGATTAATTTCAGCGCAAACAGGAATTAATACTTAAACACTCAAGATTTTTTTAAAAATTAAATGACATTAGATTTATCGAATATATTTCAATATATATTAGAACTTAAAATGACACCAGAGGTATTCAAGTGCGTCCACATGAAAACTAAAAAATTAATATCTACTGATAACTCAATTGCAGCTTACAATATCAAAAACTTTACAATTGGATTCAACAATCACACTTGCTATTGTAGGAGAAAGGATTATATTGTATGCAGGTAGTAAGTAATATATAATTATTAAGAATTAATGTTGAATCAACTCAAAAGTCTTAAAAGGTGTATTTTGAAGCGTACATAAAAATTACCTTTCTGACACAGAAAAATGACATTGGTTGTCAGTAATCATTATTTACTGAAACTGATGACATGTTAGAAAAAGATTGGTATAAATTTTCTGAACGCCAGTATTACGAGTTGCCATGTAGGCCAAATATCATCGTGTGTTTATTTAACTTTTTAACGCTATTTGTAACAAGGCAGAGTGAAATAAAGTTATTTTCTTTGAGCATCATTTACTCTAACAGATATATTGTTTTTAACAACTGATGATTAATAAAAATATGCAGATACGAATTCATCAATAGAAATTCTTCGTCCATCAACAGCACCTCATGAAAAACGTGCGTAATTGCTTAAAAATCATGTAACTGCATCATAAAAAAGTAAAACGGGAATCATGATGTCCAGTTCTGACTAACGTGTGAAACAGAATGTAAAATGCTTTTACAAAACGTCAATTTTGCATAGGGGAATTAAGATTTTTTGGAAGTTTTCGTACTATTATAGACTATTAATTTACGCGTGATGGTCAGATTATTTCCTGAATTCTTATCAATAATTTTACACTCCGTAATACCATAAAAATTATAAGTGAATACTTATAAAAAAATTTCTTTGTGTTCACTTTCAAAACCCTTTACTTTTATATTTCGTGCACGAAGCATTATTACAGCTAAATTGAAATGTGATAAGATATTTTATTAGCATCTATTTATCTATTATTTTTATAATTATTTATTATTACAACTTTTATCAGATTTTTGAGAGTGAGAAAACGTGGCATCTTTCAAACGAATTAACCGTTTTCTTAGAAGTCTTGGTAATCAGTCTGTTAAAGGCTCTTTTTAACAAATTATCTGGAATGTAACAATAAATTTGCAACATAACACAAATATAATAGAAATAATAAAATGGTGGAATTAAAAATAACAGTAAGAGCATTGTCAAGTAGGAAATACTTTTTTTGGCCAAATTTAATAATTGTTTTAAGATGATGCACGATGAAAAACGAAACAGCATTGATTGGTTTGTTTGTTGGTTGGTTGTTTTTGGTTTAATGGCACAAAAGCAATGAATGAGCATATATCATATAGTAACAAACATGTTGAAAAAAAATTGTAAAGAAAAACAATTTAAGTGCTACAATATTTTGGATTAACACAGAGCATTTATTTTTTCAATTCTTTTTCTTCTTTTTGCCGAACCAAGAGTTTGATTAAGAGCTTAAATACCGTAAAATGACCAAACATTTATATTACATTTCAGTAAATAAAAATACCAGACAAAAGATACTTTAAAACAAAATGAATTCGATTAAAAAATAAATAGATTAAATTAGAAATGTAAAGATTGTTGATTAGCAATATAAATTTAGATATAGAAGGAAACATACGATATTACGTTGACTAACCAATACTTGAAATACAATAAATCTCAAGCAAATTAGTGGCAAACATTAACTCACTTGTTCTGCGACTGATGATAAATAAACTGCTGCATCAGCACCAGAATTTCCAGCTCCTACCACAAGAACTGTTTGATCTTTGAAAGGTTCTGCACTCTTTATGCTGTGAGTATGTACCACTTTGCCCTTGAATGTATCCAAGGAAGTGAAGCTAGGTACCCTTGGGAAGCCATAGCGTCCGATACAGACAGCCACGCCGTCAAAAACCTCAACTAAAATTCTGTTTTTAGCATTGTCCTTGATAGTTACTTCCCAGCGTCCTGTCCTATAGTTATCAGCTGTAGGCAAGATTCTTGTGACTTCGTGTCTGTATTTTATGTGACGTAGAAGGTCGTACGCTTCCGCATATTTCTCGAGATATTTCAGAACGTATTTATGTGACATAAAATTTGGGAAAGACCTTGGTGGCGGGAAGTCGCTGAACGACATAAGCTCCTTGCTTACATTTGCTACTGTGCTCTTCATAATCGATGCCACCCCTTCCATTTCTTCTTCTCGATATTTCCATAATCCCCCTAAATCATCAGTCTTCTCATAGCACACTACATAAAAGCCTTCTTCCTTGAGGCTCTTTATTGTAGTTAATCCACTCGCACCAGCGCCAATGACGGCAACAAGCTTAGCTTGGCTCATTTCTTCCAACATTTATGGGCTTGAAAAGGAGCAGTCACATAGAAACATCTGAAACAAAAATTTAAATATTAAAATATGTAATGAGTACTGTTAACTTTCAGCAACCTCAATCAAAACTAAAATATTTAGGATAGTTAATAAATTAAATTGAAGCCCCAAACACTTTTTATTCAAATTTTTAACTATCAGATATATCTCAAAATTTGGCTTTAATATGCTTTATTCTGATCTTTGTGTAATTTATTATAGTCTGGAAGTTTTAAAAAAATTAAGACACTATTTCATTATATTTGATGAGTGATAAAATTACTGTATTACTAACCATTAACAAAACTTTTATTACAATCAGAATTTTATAGTACTTACAAATAAAATTAAACAATTAATGAATTAAATGCCCTACAGAATTCACTTTGAGAAAGTAGTCGCCTAAAATTTAACATTCAATGATACAACAACAAGTAAATATAACCATGTACATAAAATATTTTAAACTCTTAATAACAGAGCATTGTTTTCAAACAAGCATGTGCAAAAATCCAGTAACGAATATAAGGCATGGAAAATATTAATAATCTCGAATCGTTTTCAAGATATTGATGCTAATGTTATCCATACACGATAGTTAACCAAAGGTTAAATTCCCGCAGGTTAATTAATTAACAGGCACGAATTCTAATTCTAATAAGAATAAATAAATGAATCAAAAACTATGCATGCTTTCATAAGTTTGTTGATACGACGAGATCTGAAACTTAGCTATAAGAACGATTTGATTTTATCTTTTAAATTTTGGAAATAATAAAGTGTGTGTGTGTGTGTGTGTGTGTGTGTAAGTATTCAGCAGAATATGTTGTACCGAAGCTAAACTACAAATTGAAAAACCAAAATTTTCTTTTTAGTATGAATTTGATAAAAGTAAATAAAAAACCCCGTGGTTTCTACATTTTTTTTCTGAGTACAAAGATCGAAAAAATCAGATTGAAATCACGTGAACTGATGATAGTAACTAAGATGCAAAAAAAGTTTTTCCCCTATTAAGTTCTTTTTTAAAGAGTGTTATCATGGAATATCTACGCAGCTGAAATAGATTAAGTATGTACTTAATGAATACTCGACAGGTTGCTCGGAGTCTAAATAATACGGGATTGTTATATCGGTTTTCTCAAATCTTATCAGTAGTCGAGGACTTTGAATCGCCTATACATGGAAGTTTCAATATTATCTATTAGGGGTTTTCAGTTTTTGAAACAAAAATTTAGTAACAGTCTTATTACTCATGCATGATTTTTGATGCTTCTGTCTAAAACTCATAATTAAAAGTATAATAAAAGATAATAAATGTAATTAAAGAAAGCTATTAAGGATACCGCGTCGTCTGGACTTCTCACTTGAAATTAACTTAATTATTTATTTTACTATCAGGAAAAGAATATTATTAATTATCAATAAAAAGTGCAAAACATTTCAAAATTTATTTCTTTTCTGAATAAGGGTTAAGATTTTCCATGGGCAGTCTTGCTAAGCGAGATTAATTTGGATTTAAACATGTATATGGCATATTTCGAATCGAAGCAAGTCAATTGTTTGACTGATTGATTTGTTAGATTGGCGAATACATCATATGGCAGTATTCAATTTTGCCGATTTTCACACCACATTGACACAAAGACATTCCACTCAGAATGACGGATTCAACGTGTGCCAAATGGACATACCAAGAGATTCATTATTAAGCAATTGAGTCCGAAAAATTATATGAATAAATCATAAATGGGATAAAATTGATCAGTCATAAATTTTTAACAGAAAAATGATGTTTCGATATTCTTTTTAGAAATGAAATAATTTCCGCAAAACTATTAGCTTTAAATATTACGACCGTGAAAGGCTTTCAAAGATATTGTTTTGCTGTTTTCACGCAGAAAAAAATTTATTACAAATATTCAATTCATCGATGTTAAATTATTCAGAAGAATATTTATGTTCACAAGAACAAATAGGACAATATGAAGTTAAAAAAGTAAAACGGTGACTTTTTGATTCATTTAAGAAAATGCTGAATCATAACTAAGAAAATCGTTAAACTAGAAAATACAGGAGTTTCAATCCAGCTATTTTCTAATGCAACTCATTTCATCGTGACAGTTGGAAGAAATTCGAGTATTGTACGCTTACAACATGAAAACAAAAAAACAGTTTCATCCATCAGTGAGTACAAACAATAGAAAAATTGTGCATTAAAAAATTCATGAATTTCGCATGCATCGGTCGAAATGTCCTCGTTACTGAAATGTCAACTTTTGGAATAGAAAGACCCAAACGATTTGCAATCCTTTTATATTTACAACTTTACAGTAAAAGAAGTAAAAAATCGTCACTATCCATTTTCAAACAACATAAAACAAACAATGATATTAAAATATGACAGATGTTAAAATTTACATAAGATATTTAAGGATTCAACGGTTGACAAATTTTATTTGTGAACACCTGCGTCGAGAAAGAGCAAACGATTTTGATCTCGGTTTTGGAGACTGCAATTTTCGTTTCTTCGCAATTTACAGAAGTGAAATATTCTTGTTTTGCTCTTTCTTATTATAGCTAAGAATGACCATAATATTATTTAAATTTTATTAATGCTAAAGAAACGTTGCCCTAGAAGAAAACAGTGCAATTTTGACAGAGTATTCAATTTATTCAATGCGCTTTCACTAAAAATGTACAGATATGTTCACAATTTTAAAAATGCGATAGATGTTTCATAAAAGCCATTATTTTATATTTTATTTTCTAAACTCTTTCAACTTGAAAAACAAGTTCGTGTTTTCTCGACACCTGCTTTTTTTTTGTTCTACATATATTTTTATACTGAACTACATGTGATAACAGATCCAGATATTTTCTTTGAAATTCAATCTTTACTAAGGCTTCCTTTGCAAAGTCACTACAATAAAAGCTCGGGAAAATGTGTATTAGGTTGTTTGAATTTAACAGAAGGTTGGAATTTTTTTTCAAAGAGGCTTTTTTTTTCTCCTTTTCGTAGATATTTGATTTGTGTGATAAGATATGCAACTTTTGCTTTGTCATTTGAAGAATGGTGAAATTCGTTCTGTTACTTTTATTTGAGATTTCTAACAAATGGAAGTGGGCTAGTGGGAAGTTTTTTATAGGGCTTCTACATAATAATAACAGTAAGAAAAAAAATTAACCACAAATTTTGTAGTTTGAGACTGAATTATAATCATTAAACTTTGGTCATAAATTAAAGTTATAATCACTAAATAATTAAACTTGCTACTGAGTTGCCTGAGTTTGACGACATAAGCACTAAATTTGAACGGATTAAGAAAAAAAAAAGAAATTCTACATAGGAAAATTGGATAGGAATTAAAAACATTTTATAGAAGATAATTGTTCGAGGAAAATTTAATACTTTGTGTGTCAGCACAGTCTAAGGATGATGTTTGTGACGCTATTTAATCAGCATTTAAGACATTAAAATTTATATTTTACACAACAGTGATTTTACTTATACTTTACTGAAAGCATGAAAAAAAATTAAGTTGATACTCAAATATTACTCACGCAAACAAGATAAAATTTGTTTGCTTCAATTTCACCAATACAAAACTACAATCTGTAATCAATGAGTTATTAAGGTTTATAGAACCAAATACATATTTTAAAAAGTTAAAGGTTTTTATTTCCTTCCTTTTTTTGTAGCGATAACCTCCATCTTAAAAATGATTGTTTGAACAGCCTTGAACCACAGTCGTCAAAGACGGTGCGGAACGTTGAAAACGAGACATAACATGATGGAGACATACCATTAACAGTTTATAGGAATAAATGCTCGCAATTACAGCGTTCTGCTTAACACGCAAAACTGGACAATCCTCATAACTGTTTCAGGTTTGGAGGCATGGAATTTCTTTTTTTACTGGAAGATTCTATACCTTTTGACACGTCATGGATCTTCAAACAAAAGGTCGAATGTAAGAAGTGACTGTCTGAGGAATGGAGAAAGGGGGTAAAGGAACTGAAGCATTGTTGTGAAATTGTAGTGCCATAAAGAGAGGAGTATGCAGTAACAGTCCAGTACAGCTTAGTTGCACAAAATGTTTAATTGGATTGGATTATCATTTCCAAGAAAACTATGAATCTCTACTAATCCGGCGACGTATGTTAGCGCGGGAAAATTTTACTTCCATTTTGATGAAAAATATATCTACTTTTTAAAAAAAATTAAAATGTAAATTCATCACTAGTTTTTTCACTTATGCTTGTACTTCTCAAAAAGAAGATTAGATGTCAAAATGAAAACGAACTATGTTGGAAAATAATCATATTCTACTTTTTTTATTGATGAATTAAATATTAGTCAAAATCATTATGCAAACAAAAAAACTAAAATAACTTGAAATTAAGCTACTATGACTTATAAACAATATTCAAGTATGAATTTTTTTATTTGTTAAAAACTTATGAAAATTAAAAAGAAATTATAACAGCTTAATTTGTTTGCAGAAAATATTTGCAAATGGATCATTTAGATAAAAAGGCATAGAAGCATACAGATGTTATGGAAATAAAAAAAAACCTTTCTTTTCAAAATGCACTAATAGGTTTTAGAGACACTAATGCTTCTATATATTATATATATATGCAATATTTTAAACTCTTAATTTAAATTCAAATTAATATCTTAATTTACTATTTCAGTTAGCCATAAAAACATCATTCTATAATATTCTCTCATTTCCTGACCCATTCCACTTGTTCTAGCTAATTAATTTAACAGAAGCTTTGTAAAATTGCTAAATTAGCTAAAAGCCGAACATTTCCCACACTCCGGGTGAAGGAATAAAAATCGTCCAGCCTAGCACATTCCATTAAAAGATTACTATGATTCCCTTGCATGAGCTGTACCTGTGATTGACATGCATCAAAATCTAAAATCGAAGCGAATATATACTTTTAGATTTTAATCCCATTAAAATCTAAAAGTATATATTCGCAGGAATTAATGTTCCATCAGCTTTTCGTCATTCCGTTTTGTGTCATTTTGTGTTGTGCTCGTCGCTTTTGCTTGTACATGCCTGCTTCCCATGATGGAATAATACGAACTTAAAAATTCAAAGTGCCATTTATGCCTTCAAAACCACCTTCAGCTAAAAACAAATTTATATTATATATATTATCAGCAATCAAAGAAAAAAGAATATATGATAGTAAGCCATTCAAATGAAAAATTTAAGCAACTGTATGGCAACATTTTTCTTCAAGTAGTAATGATAAATACAAGCGTAAAATGAACTTAATTTTCCTTAACTTTTAAAATACTAACGTAAATATTTTTCATATTTCACAGTGGAAAAAGTCTACACAACTTAGTATAGGAATGCAAGGTACGTATATCAAGTTTCAAAAAAAAAAAAAAAGAAAAGAAAAGAACGGCGCTTTATTAATTTCGTGCACATACAGAAACTTTAGTATCTTATTGTAATCAAGACAGAAATACAAAAGAAGCTGCAGACCCTAATATCCAACGGTCATATTTTTTTTCTCAGAAGTTAAGAGATCATAAAAGTGTGCAATTATAGGTCATTTGACATGCTTTAAGACTTTTGACAAAAGCTTTGTTGTGCTTCAAGACAGTAGAACTTTTGTGCGAGTAAGAGACCAAAGAAAATGAAATTCTACAGCCTTCAAACATTGGGAACGATAGCCTTAATTGATATGCTGGTTAATTTATAAGCTAACACGGATAGTCCATAATGTTAATGTTTATTATGTGGGGAAAAAAGCTTTATTCTCGGATTAAATGTATTTTGGAATTATGTGAGAATATCAAATATTTATTTTTCAAAACGGAAGAACAAAAGTTGTCTCGCAGAGTTTACATAGACACCGTACCATAGCTTAATAAATAAGGGAATGTGTTAACAATTACTGAAAAGGTAAAAATAGAACTGCAAAAGGACATTACAAAGACGGTAAACTTTATTTGTTGTTGTTACTAACGGCACTTGGCACGGACAAACGCGTTGACGGACGTCAGCGATTTTAAGCCGAATGAGCGTTGTTTTTGAAATAGCGCCAACTAAGGCCAAGAGTAAGACTTAGATATACACTCATTACATTCGCTTGTACAGCCCCTTTATACAGGAGGTCACAGTCACACACCTCACAGATAGTACACAGAAAACAACCATGCCATAAGCGGGAGTCGAACCCGGGACGCCCAGATCACGAGGAAAAGGCGCTACCTCTGTGCTAAGAAGCCGGCAATTTTTTAATATATGGTAAAAACATTATCTTAAACAGTGGCGTAATTAAATAAAAAAGCAACATTATTACAATAGCGCAGAAAAATAATAATACGACATTTTGAACTGACTTAAGGGTTTGGTTTGGTTTAATGGTGCAAAAGCCATTTTGGCCATACTGCGCCAAAAGTATGACAAACTAACTTAAGGGACATAAGTATTACAGTTGCAAATACATCTAATATCAAAATTTCATACAAAAATCCAAAAATATATAGGTGAAATAGCATTTATAAATTTCCACATTTTAATTAGAAAAAAAAAAGTGTCAAAAACTTTCAGCTATGTGTGAAATTTTTCAACTTACAAACCAAAAATAAAGAAAACAAACTTAAAATTATGTCATTACACACTTTTATTTAACTTACTTCTTGTTTGTAAAGAAGGAATTTGTAATGAATCGTTCATTCACTTGAAATGTTCTACAACTTCGTGTTCTCGATGAAATACAATATTTTTAAATTTTCAAGATTGAATTATGAATTAATATGATTAAATTTTTATTTACTCAATAGTGGTTTTTAATGATAGGGAATTTCAAAAAATTCATTTCAAAATTCTATCATTTTCATAATAATAATTTATAAAATTTTTTAAAACAATTTTCGTCTTTTGTTTCATTAATAAAAAATTATTTTAGAAACTTTTATTAATTTATTATAAATGTAATTTAGCTTAATTAATGCTTTATTCTACATGAAAATAGGATTAGATGAAAAAAAAATAAAGGTCCAGATGTTTACTCAAATTTTCGTCACAGGGCTTTTAAAGGATCATTTTATGAAGTCTAGGAACTTAATTATTTTAATCCTTTCATCCCTAATGACCGTCCCAAGTAATATTAAGGATCAAATTTTGGCGGTTTATTTATTTACTAAAAGTATTTCAAAAGACTTGAAAGCTAAAGTGACTGGGGCACAAAAGGATTATGTGCCATTACTTACATTTGTGAAAATGGAAAAAAATTCATGGAAACCAATTACTTTTAATAAAATAATCCATTAGTGAAAATGGATTGTCAGCATATTTTCCAAGATAGGCTAAAAATATAGGTTGAATTCATGGAAACCAATTACTTTTAATAAAATAACCTATTGCTGAAAATGGATTGTGAACATATTTTCAAAGATAGGTTAAAAATATAGATTGAAAGAGTTTTCAACAGCAAATATAAATAGCAGACGATATATTTGACGACATCATTTTATATTTACAAATCAGAAGAGATCAGTATAATAAACTATATTAGTAAATTTATTATATGCAAGAGAAACTTGCATCATTCATGCGATTGTCATATTTCTTCTAACATTAATTGTTCATACATATTTGATCCCAAATAAAGTTTCAAATTAATATTGAAAGCCATTCGTGTAAGCCCATGCCGAACAACAAAAATTGTAACCTTCAGTTCTCTTTCCAAATGGTTTTATGGAAATTATTCAGATTCCCTTAAACTTATTCAAAATGACAATTAAGTAAACGTATAAATTAAATCTAAGGGGGCAGAGGATTTAGAAATAAGCAAAAATGGACGAAAATGTACAATTTTATTTTTATCGTTTCTTCGACCAAATAAATGTTTATATTCCATTAAAAAATGTTATAACATTTATTATACAATAAAATAAATATTTGAATGGTTAAAAGGAGAAAAAGTACATCTTATTGATTTTTCTCAAAATGATATTGTAATTAGATTTAAATATCTTTGAAATGTTCCAAGATGTCTTAGTTTTTGAAGAAATTAAATAAAATTGATAATAAAGATTTCAATCAAGCATTAAAATAAAATAAGGGATGCATTTGATGTTCAAGTTTTTTTAGACAGTTAAAAGTATATTTTAGTTCAGTAAAACTTACATTTCGATGAAAATTCAGTTAGTATTCATAAAAATATTTTTTTAAAAATTAGTATTTAATTGAAATTACAAAACAATGCACAGTTTTGTTCCCAATAAATTTATATTGAAAAAGAAGAAAAAAATAGAAAAAAATTTAAAATTAATTCGCTTGGAGTATTTTAAAATTTTTAAAATTATATACTTTTTAAATTTCTTAAAAATATATTTCATTTAAAAATGTTTTTAAGAAATTTGACGAATTATATTTTAATAAATATGCATAAAAATTTCATTATTCTACGTAAATAATTTACAAAATTATCTAATAGAATCCGAACGTCTCCTTAAAAGATTTAGATAGGCACAAGAATTTCATGTGCTCTTTATTTAGTAGCTCTTGTGGATTGATAAAACAACAGTAGTTCCATACAGAAAGTGTTATTAATAGATAATTGCTACCAATCAGATAATTCGTACACAAAGGAGTTAAACTAATTAGTTATAAAATAGCATTAATATTCAAATAACATTATCTAAGATGAATCAACTACTCAAAAAATATTTGGCTCGTCCTTTTAATCCAATTTTTTAAAAATTCAAATGAGGAATAAAAATAAATAAGTTAGAAAAAGCATTTCATTTTCTCAGGAGAATGAAGGGAAAATACCTATTATTTTAGACGAGTCAAAGATGAATCATTTTCAGTCCCAAAACCAACGATGAGTCAGAGCTACTGAATATACTTATATCCGCACATTAATGACAGGAGTATCGACGCCGAGATTTATTATGCCGAATATAACGACAGAAAAAAAAAGTGTCATTCGAAAGTAATGATAGTGTCTCACGTGTTCAGAGAACACATGATCACTTTTTTCTTATCAGCGCAGAAGGAAAAAAAAAACACCGTTGCGTGAGGAAAAATGATTGGATTTTAATAAATAGACGAGAACATACTCTAGTATTTCTCCTTAAATCTAAATTCTGATGCAAAAGAGCTACAATTCATCTAATTTATCTTCGTCAAGCAAACTTGTAGTTCGTCAAATCAGAGATTTTCAATAGCAAAAAAATTCGAACAACCTTTTTTAAAGCGGAAAAATCTATCGCATTAACATTTTCGTTCTAAGAATTTCGTTATGATTGCAAATTAAGAAAGCGATAACGAAAATTACGGATTGATTTAAAGATAGATAAAAAAAAAAGGAATGGAGAAATTTTGTTTATTTTTTATGCTATTTTTTGGTTACAAATATCGAGACATTTAAAAGAAATTTGTAATGTGAAATATATCGAAATTTCTTTGGTGAGAGTTATTAATAGCAGAATTAGATGAAACAATCTTGAAATTTTTTTGGACATCAACTAATTCGAAAATTTGACCATTTCAATTAAGAATTCAAATCTTTATAAAAAATGGCATTTTAAAATCGATTAATTATATCGCTTTTATTCAGACTATAACATAATACAAAATTAAATATAAGTAACTTTTTGTTATTATTTACTTTACGCAAAAAGTAAAGTGATTTAATGACATTACGCAACTAATTATGGTGACAATTAACATAAATATTAGGATGAGGTTACTCAGATTGGCAGTAAACCGTCAACACTACTGTTAGATGTGTATGTATACATTGATATGGATTTGGAACTCAAAATTTTCCGACTTAGTTTTAAAAATATTCACAAATTAGAGACAATCCTCCGACAGACCACAAGAAAATACACGCGACCTCATAAATTCTTTACTAGAAGTGAGTGTGTTATACATAGGAAGAATATCAGAAGGCTATACGTTCGAAATATCCATCATGTATGTGTAGCTGTTACACATTAAATCTAATGTAAATGATGTACATCCTTGTGTTTGGTGCTCAGGTGCTGTCAACGTTATCTGACCACTATTCAAAAATAAAAATTGGTCCCAATATATAAACCTCAGGAATTAAAACTGGGGCTTAAATCAACTAAACTATTTAGAAATGTCTTAAAATTCATATTTATTTTGATAGATCATTACAGAAATGAAATTCTAATACCCATCAAACATATTTAAAAAATAACAATTTTTAAAAGTTATTTTCTTGAAAGGAGATCATATTTCGAATTAATGGAATTCAGGATTAAGTTTTGAGCAGTTTGAAATTCAAACTGTGTTACTTTAACTCGTAACAGATCGGAAACAACAAAGTGATTAAATGTAGCATATGGTCCATCTTATGATGACAAGATCGGTGAATCATCATTTCAAGCATATTACATTCACATTTCTAGCATAGGGGAGAAGACACGTTCAAAATGTATTTTCAGAGAGAAAAATAAAAGTCGTTTGAAAAAGCCATTTTATAGCCGTTGCAATGTTAAGTGTTTCTAGTTTTTGGAATGCAGAATTAAGTTTTGAGCAATTCGAAATGCAAACTGTGTTACTTTAACTCGTAACAGATTGGAAATAACAAATTGATTAAATGTAACATATGGTCCATCTTAAGATGACAAGATCGGTGAATCGTCATTTCAAGCATATCACATTCACATTTCTAGCACAGAGAAAACACGTTCAAAATGTATTTTCAGGGAGAAAAATAAAAGTCGTTTGAAAGAGCCATTTTATAGCCGTTGCAATGTTAAGTGTTTCTAGTTTCTGGAATGCAGAATTAAGTTTTGAGCAGTTTGAAATGCAAACTGTGTTACTTTAACTCTTAACAGACTAGAAACAACAAAATGATTAAATGTAGCATATGGTCCATCTTATGATGACAAGATCGATGAATCATCATTTCAAGAAAATCACATTCACATTTCTACCTTGGGGGAGAAGACACGTTCAAAATGTATTTTCAGGGAGAAAAATAAAAGTCGTTTGAAAGATGTAAGGGTAATAATCTCGCCATTTTATAGCCGTTGCAATGTTAAGTGATATAATCTGCGACAGACGGTAATTAGAGACGAAGATAACAATGGCAGAGAAGTAGAAAATTAATATAACAATGGACCGATAAGACAGATTACCCTCGGTCAACGCATTTGACAATTTATGAAGAATGATAAACCTATTATATGTTAAACGTATTCACATACATTTGTCAGACGGTGACAAGAAAATGACATTCACATTCTTACTAATGCATTATTTATTGTTACATTACAAGAGCAATATCCTATAGCCGTTATGTTAACATTTTAAATATCCGTTTCCAGTATCTCACACTTATCAAGGACATCTTAAAATTGAAGAAAACTCGTTTGGGTAAGTAAGTGGAAGAAGTGATTCAACGGCAATAATATTTAACCGCAACTATTCACATCCATTCTTCAGCTATTCAGAAAGTAGACCACAAACTCGAAAATTAACACCGATAAACGAAACGTTAAATATCAAAAATTTAGTTTCATTTTTATGTGTAATTAGTTCTTGAAATACTTAAAATAGTTTCTGAATTATTTCCTGCTGGTCATAGGAGCCAGCAGGCAAAATCTAAAGCTTCGGGATCAGAATGACGTGAATTCCTAATCCAGATATGTCAAATATTCGCTGTAGCTGTTAGAGAAGGTTAAATATCCGTCTTATCTCTTTGAAGTAGACGATTTTAAAGAATATATCTTCTTTAAAATACCCCTTTCTTCCAATAACTATAGTTGTGCACAATTTTATCATAAAAAATACAAAAAAATCCCTCGATTTTGATTATTTAACATAAAACCTTACTCAAAGTAAGAAAAACACGGAATATTTTTTTTAAAAAAATAAAGTCAATCCCTACTTAGGTGAAACATGAAAAATTTCATTTTAGCTATTTTTTATTAAATAAATACAATTAATATACACAATTTATCAAAAAAAATTATTGATTTTCGCAAGAATTTAACTCAAATTCTTCATCTTCATGGAAAAAAAATACTGAAATCCTTGCATTTTACTGATTGAGATACTGTTTATTGATTTCAATTTTCAGTAGTAACTGCCGAAACATTATTTAAAGCATTAAAAATTAAATTAAATTAATGAATTAATATTTAAGAAACTAAATAATGATCAAGCACAACCATGACAAGTTTTTAAATGTATTTGAATTTGAGTGGATGAATAAAAAGTAGTTTATTCAAGATTGAAAATTTGAACAAGTTATATAAACATATATAGGGGAGATTGTGAACTAATAGTAGGAATTCAAAAAACTAACAACATTTTTCATTTCCATTTTTCGATGGCGAAACATATTTAATCCCACTACTTCAAAACTTCAAAATTAGTATAAAATATCAATTAGCACATTTTTAAAATTATAAAAAATTCATTCATTAATAAAACTACATATATCATTATGAATCATTAAAAATTCACTGATTCCCAGTTCGCCAACCGTAATAAAAGCAGTACACACAACTTACAAGTGTATTTGATTGATTTAATACATCATTGATCAATTGATTAGAATAAATTTTCATTTATTTACGCATTTACCATTAGTGCTAACTAAATGAAAAATTTGAATATATAAAAAAATTGAATAGAAAATATAAAACTATATGACATTGAATAAATTAATTTTTTCGAGGAGGGTTGAAATACCCCCCCCCCTCTCGTATAAAAAGCAAAGTAAAAGGTGGTACAGATTTTAACTCACCCATTCTTAAAGAGAACAAACAGATTACCGATCCTTTTATGTTTTGCTAATTTGAGATGTTCCCATTGTGCTGCCACCACCTCCCTAATAGTACTTTCCTTATAGTAAAGCTTATAGTAAAACTAATTATCTGAAGTGATAAGTACAGTTGTACACGTGGTTATTCTAGAGATATGATGTAATCGCTATCTCATAGTTGAATGTCTTGTGATAACGCGCAGAAGTTTGCTTTTATGCCATTATTGGTTACCTTAGTGGTTTTGAAATTTCCATGCATTTTGATACCATCAGATATTTTTTGTACAGTTTGAATTCGAGAAAAGATCAAACAAGCTCAGAATTTGTTGTTTTGCCCATCTAATAAACGCGTAATGATAAAATTAAGTATGTAACTGCTGCAGCAAGGCTATTGTGGAAAACATACTTCTAAGACTCCACAAACAGAAAATTAGATGCGTAATTACTCACTGAATACAAGGACTTGTTTACTGTTCCGAAAAATAAATATACATAATTGTTTTAAACTGGATTTCTCCGAAAAATTACTCGATATTTTCTTAACATTGAATACTTTTAACAATCAAAATAAATAAATAGATGTGAAACAGACCCATTGTCGAGAAATTAGGATGCAAAATGTTAACAACATCCAAGAGGACAAACATTAATCTTTAATATATTTTTAAAATTTAATTGGAATTTTATATTACTTCTCTTAAGTTGTACTAATTTGTTTGAAATTAATAAGATAAATATATATTTGTTTTTAAATCGTTGTCCATAATTTGAATGATTAGTTAGAATTACAATGATTTAAGTTATCCAGGGTTAAATCTGTAGGGTTAATCCTTTGCACTTCCTCCTCTAGGACACCTTCATGATGGTGTATCATTTTCACGTCTTATTTAATTGTGATTGCTAAAAACACAGTAATCAAAATTAAACAGGAGAGAGAAAGTTTACACAAAGTGGTAAAAAGATAAATGTTCTACATCGAAAAAATACAGAGTGGTAAGAAGATGAGTTTAAAGTGGTAAGAAGACGAATTTTCTACATCGAAAAAATTAATCTACAACTCAAAACAATCATTTTTTAGCAGCAATAAACAAATCCTTGTATTAAGTGAATCATACATTGCATTACTTTTTCGGAGCAAAGGGTTCAGTTTTCTTCAGCTTGTCGGTGCGAAATATTTGAAAAGTGGGGGGGGGGGGGGGCGAATGACGATGCGAGGTATCGCCCTCTTCATCTGAGGTTCAAAATAACGCAATCCGTCCCAAAATAAACCCTTGGGTAACTTCAAAAAGCAAACATTAATTTAACTAAGTTAAATTAACGGCTACTAATGTTTAGCTTTTTAACAGAAGAAGGCGTTGTCAAATGTTTCCGTGATCCAAAAATTCATGAACGCGACCCACTTGGAGAAAGGAAGCTTTCTGTAAAAACCTTGCTCTAGAGTGAAGAACAACTCTATCATTCTTCGGAATCTTCTCGTAAAGGAAGACCATTGGAAACTTGAGAGATATAATCTTCTCTAGACAGTAATTAGAGATGAATGAGATAAGGAGAACAAAGAAAGAGAAAACAATCACGGCGGCACAATTTAGAAATTTCTCATCTTGATCGATAAACTATATTTTGTTTAAAATTTCCGTTGATAGTAAAATACCAGAGAAACAAATTACTCATGTTCTGTCGATAGAAATATAGGAGAGAAAATTACAAACAAAAAATTGTTTTTGTTTCAAGAACTGCAGCTGAAAAAAACGAAAATTAACATCTGCTTATAATGCTGTACTCATCGTTTTAACATATGCAAAAAGAAATCACTGATCTAACGGGAAACTAAATAAATTAATTTGCTTAGCCGATAATTTTTCGCTAAAAGTACTTCCTTACAAAGATTTAAATTCCATCTTAGAAGCAAACTGAACAAACTACATTTGGAGATGGCGAGACAGCCTTGAAATGAGTTGCTTCTAGTTTTAAAAATAAATTTTTTCCAGAAACAGGATATATTATTCTTACAGAAGAGAATGCATTAAACAAACGATAATAAATCATAAACCGCTATTGTTGCATAAATTCTAGTTTCTATTGTATCTATATGCAAAACGAGAGAGATAGAATTGTAGTTCAAAGTTACAAAATATATTTGAAAATTTACAGAAACTTTAATAAATAGTTTTATTATTATTTAATAAATATCTTTAATAAATATTTAAAAGGGATATATTCCACGTAATCAACCATTTTTATTATGCAAATAAGGTCAATTTTACCCTTTTCACAATTTCCTCAGACACCATTCAAGAAAGCACTATTTTGACTATTTTTTTTAAAATTTAGATAGTTAAAAATGCCTACATAGTGGTAAGAATATGTAAATTAATTTTTGAGCAAAATTCAATTTGAAACAATGACATATATTTATTTACTGGAGATAGAGATTATTTGCTGGAAATAGATTACTGGAGATAGCGATAGATTTACTGACATATATTTATTGACTGGATACAGAAGTCTTTGTTTTAGGTGAATAATGCATCAAATTACTTTTCGGAGTGTAAAGGATTAAAATAATGTTGAGCTCTGGAGTTTTGAAAAGATTCCCTCAAAAAATATAACAGGAACTAAACACTTATTTTATTCTTCCGAGTTAGCTGACTAGGAGCCAATTCACACAGTCGGATAGTGAGCTGTTTCCAGGATCAAATAAGCTACATCCGCTATTTGTTTTCGAATCGGCCTGAAGCGCCAATTGGCATCCGCTTTTCGCAGAGCTGAAGAGGTTCACATTATTCGCTAAGATGGGAAAATAAGTCAATCCTATGAAAAGTGATGTAATAACATTTTTCTAAAAATGAAACTGAAGATATTTTCGGTTCATTCTAAGAACTATTGTTTGAATCTGTGGGAATACATGTATTTAAACAAAGTCATTAATAGAGGTATTCTAAGCGATTTTGATTTTTAACCCTTTGCGGTCCGATATCGAGTGCCCACATGCAAGACTGTGCATTATCATTTTGACGCTTTATTTTTTTTTCAAATTTAATTGTTAAAAACGCCCACATAATGGTTAAGAGATGTAGATTAATTTTTCAAAGAAATTCGACTGAAAAGAATTATATATATTTATTCTTCATAACAATAAACAAATCTTTGTATTAGATGAATAATTTTGCATCTAATTATTTTTCGGACTGCAAAGGCTTAAAATGCCGCATCATTTCATTATCAAAAGGTACTTTGATGATAATAATCAAAAAGTACATACTGCACCGGCTTGAGACTTTCTTAGAATCCGTACTTAACATTTTTATTTACCATTTATTTAAAAAAGAAATAAATCTAAATAAGAGGATACAATAAGAGTTATTTTTTACATGTGTAATTCTTTATGTAGGGGACATCATCTTGGATCGCTCGTCTTAATAACTCGTAAAATTCATGTATATTGAGAGGAAAATATTACATAGAATATGACTAAAAAGATGACTTATCTTTCCATTAAAACGCAATGTTTGAAAAAAAAATTACACAAAATATATACAAATAAAAGTGAAAATATTTTAAATGTTTCATAGTCGGTAATTTGTCTATTATTACTTCAGAAACAGATCATGTTTGCTTTATTATTATTGATAAAAATGCATTTAAATAAAAAGTATTCAGAGTATTTTAAAGAAATAGTTTAAAGACTAGTTTATATTACTAATTTTACCCTTTGAACTCGGGATTGTAATTCAATACATAATTATTCTTACTAATAACCTTATTAGTGCTCCGAAAAAAAATTAAATCAAATTTTTCGGAAAAAATAATCTGCATCTTCTTACATCTCTGTGGGCATTTTAACCAACTATTTTGACTATTTTAAACTAATTATTTTGACTTTTAACTTGGATAAAACATTGATGTTTTATCTAATTATAAATAATTAAAGAAAACATCAAAATGAGCACAATCCGATGCAAAGGGTTAAAAAAATTGATAAGTTTCAATTATATTAAGCTTTTTGGCCGACTTATCATCGCATTTAACACGAAGTATCAGGTATCAGGTTCCTGATACTGAAATATCAGGTTCGGAGTATCAGGTCCGAACCCAACATGGAATTGGGTTGGATCAATCAGTGTTGATCTCATTATAGGTCACTATCTACAAAAAAATGACATTTATCGATCTAGAAATCTTTCGACAAAAATTGAAATATCTTCATCAAATAGCTGTATAACAATTTTATTGAAAAAGTAAAGATATTTTAATTCATTCAAAAAGATAACAAAATGGTTATATTCGAAGAAACTCGATTGCAAAGAGGTCAGGTTCGCATGGTTGAATGGCTCAATCGTTTACAGTTGCTCGCTTTCTACGTGATAAGAAAGCCAAATGATCCCAAACCAAGTTTACGAGTCAGTGGAAAATAAAAGCAAATATTCAGCAATCCAGAATCGTGTACTTCCTTTTACCCTTGACCACATTAGAATTGTTTTCATGATCACGTGAAAAAAAAATTATATGAATGAAGGACAGGAAGGAAAACTGGAAACATCAAAAACCAGGCCCAGTTCAGAGCTTTTAAAACCATATTTTATATTCCAATGACTCAGCGAAGTGTCTGACTCATTGCGTGTTATCTGACTTGAGTCAACTGTTGAACCACTGCTTACCACATTTTTTTTTCTTTTCTAGTAACATCCACTCGTCTGTGAAGCATTACGAATAACCACGAGAACTTATATTATTGCAAGGTGAGAATAAAATATGGTTGATAATAAACAACCGAATCGCATAATAGATAAAATGCAATACCTTTTTTAAAAGCTTTAAAATGTGCCGAAATCTTTATAATTTTCCAACTCAAAAAACGCGACGCTGACACTCATAAATAAGCAATTTCAAAACAAAAATGAGTTTCGCAAGATTATTTAAGTTAGCAAAATGGTTTGAAGAAGTGATGGTTTCGTTAAATGATATTTTATGAAGGGGGAAAGTAATTGTAGTGAAATAAGCACAAGTTTTTCTGTAATATTTTACAGTTCTATTGCTTTTTGTGGCATCATTGTAGTGATCCTTTTTTTATACTTCCATAGTTGAGCTTTGATTCCAAAAAGGCTAATCCTTGAGATAATTATTATAGCAAAATCTCAAGATGATTTTGAATTGTGCTAATGATGCCATAGGCATTCCTGATGTTTTGCAACAAAATGTAAACTATAACAATATAACGTCTTAAATAATCAGCATGTTGACCAGCTTTATTTGAGAGGCAATACCTTTAGTAGTAAAAATAATATAGCCTCCTTTTTTCCCTCTAAAAAAGACAGGCTGATTAATGGGTTAACTTCCCTTTTAGTCACCTCAGTAGAGCGTGCTGATTATGAGATGAAAATCGAATGCTTTTTGCTGAAATCACCACGAACAAGTTTGCCGAAAAAGGGGGGGGGTAAGATCTGTGGGCCCAGAATAAGAAGGGGAGGAGATAATGGGAAATTTAGTATATGTTGGGGAAGGATGCTCCCATGACTTTGCCCAAGGGTTCAATTCGAGTCTCGACATTCCTGGTTAAGAGTAAGCAAATTTATTAAAATATTGCTTATTAAAAAGAGAAAATATTTTGTGCTTTATTTAGATGCCTAATAAATGATCCTATATAGGCATAATCTGTAAATCCCATCTTTCTAATTATATGTAAACTGTTTCCACAAGACAAATTAAAATAATCATGGAATGAATACGCCATTCTTTAGAAAGTAAGTAAGAAAGAAAGAAAAAGACGCAGTAATCACAATTAAATCTCTCAAAAAATATGAGATTTTTCTTGTTGAAAAAAATGCACATTCATGGAAGCATGTAGGAAAAGTATACACACATCAGGAAGGGGAGTTCCGCATGGTTGAAACGTGAGTGATTCGCACTCAATAAAAGAGATTTTTCTGAAAGAAAAAAAAGTACTTTCAGTCAGTGAATAATTTCCATGTCGGACTCGGAGTCAGTGGACTTTTCAAAGGGGAAGGGGGGGGGGGACAATTGAGGTCTCCTCTGTCCACTAATAAGCTATGCAAGTTGATGCAAAAACCGGAAGAATCGCGTGAAGGTCAGTATGTAGGTGCCAGAGGGGACAATGCACTTCGAAGACTGATCTCTGCAAGAGGTCAACAATTGTCGAGATTTCGCCAGGCTTTCTTTTAGGTCAAGCATATGCTTTCCGTTTTGCATTGATAAGAAAATCTCTAACCTTATATGTAAAGATGAAGTGTGAAAGGAACCATTTAAGTTCAATTTATGAATTTCGTTCCGAGAAAAAAAGAAAGAAAAAAAAAAAAAACGGGAAAGAAAGAAAAAAAAGGCGGAAGGAAAGTTGAATGAATCAGACCGTTGAATACTAAGAAGTAAGTCCATGATAGGTTAAAGGCCTACACGTGCTGAGCCAGTAATGCTTAAGGCAAATGTATTCAATCGAATACCAAGAGATAAAACGATTTCATTGAAAATCTTATTACAGTTTAATATCGAGAATATGAGAAGATTTTAGTCTATAAAGACTACATTAATCACCTTAGAATGCGACAATTTATTGATGTTTCGTTACCGAATAATATATCCATGCAAAACATTTCTAAAAAATATGGAATCCGACAGATGCACATGTTGATACAAATTCTGCGACGCTAAAATTCATGTATACGATTCCACTCAGGTTCAAAACACAGTTTCAGATCCATTTAGCGTCCTAGTTAGATTACAAAATATTTTCGATATTTATTATTTAAACCCATATAAAGAAAGTAAAGGACGTCTGATGTTGACTGTAGCGCGACTCCCCAGTGATTCATATTTAATTGTACTGGACCATCTATTTAATTAGATGACCTCTTCTCTACTATAGTCAAGAGACAGCAAAGCGGTCATTTATTTAGATTGATGATCTAAATATCAGGTTTGAATCGTGGCAGCAAACGTTTTATGCGTATCCAGACTAACTTTTTTACTAAGCATATAGAGATTTAAAAATCCAAAATATTTTAATTCGATCTATATGTTAGAAAGGTCACCTTGCTCGAAGATGTCAAAATATGAAAGCAATTTTGGAGATTAAAAATTGTTTTACAAGATTTATTTCATATTACGAACTGAAGATGTAAAAAGTACTTATTCACAAATGAAAATATGAATATCGAATTTCAATCTAAGTTTTTTTTTTGTATAATTTTATTTTGTATTAATTAATGTATTCCTGGATCAAATATTTTCTAAGAGTTTAAAATTAATGGAGATTTTGAATCCACTATTCAAGGAATAGCTTTTCACCAACAGCGTAACTCAATTATTTGTAAAATTATGCATACATTTTTAAATAACAAGGAACTAAGATGTAGAGGATCTAAATAATTCATCCAGTTTTTGCAATTTAAACTCTTATGTAACTTTAGTTTTAAAAACTAAAAATAATTTAAAATTGTGTCAGCCTAGACAGCTGATTAGATTTAATCAAACTATCGATATTACGTACTCTTTATAGATCAAGTCTAAAATCTGATAACTTTAATCTGTATTTACAAATGTTTTACTTTCGAACTTACAGTTTATCGGTGTCAGTTACGCAGCTTTTATTATGGCGGCGGTAGAAATAACTCAGAATCTTAGTAGAACAAACCAAATTTGAGGAAAGTACAAACTAAGATTTTTTTTAGACCTAGCCTGAATTCAAACTGCGGTTTTTCGAAATTTACGTTTAGGTTTGGCAATGCTATCAAATTTCAAATACATCTGGATGTAGGTTCATTTGCAGGTCTAGAAAATATCTTCAATCAGTAGAAGTCAAAATGTACCACAATGAGGCGGTAAAAGGTTACGCGAGTCGAATGTTTGCTTCTGGATTTGGACTTAACGCGAAATGTGCACTAATGGTACTGCTAAATTATTAATGGACCGATCGCCAAAGACGAGTCATATTTCTGCTGTTTCTGTTCTAAATAAAATATTTTGAGATCATTCTTCCCATGTGTAGGAAATGGGGATTGCCAACAACAGAGCCGGAAATAACTATTTGAAGCAACCATGTCATTTTAGTTCATGTCTGATGCCCAGGAAAAGCAAGAGTCAAATCTCTATGGTTAAATATTTTACGTTTTATCTGACAATGATTAAAAAATCAAGATAAGTCAAAATAGTCTACAATGTAACTTCCAGAAAGGACGTTAATCCGGCAAATCAATAAATGCACCTTATGTGAGACAAATAAATGACGTAGAGTTTTTTTTCTGCTTGAAGCAATAATTTGGACAAAGGAGGATTAAACACACTTTCAAGCATGAGTACCTCGACAGATGCATGTTCAAAACTTGATTCACAGCTTTTTTTTGGTAGCTCAATAATACTAAATGAATATTTATGCAACTGTTTCCAAACTCTTGTTTGAAAGAGTTAAGGCATTCATTTATTCCACTCTAAATCTTAAGGCGGCATTTTTTGTTGAACGCTCGAGTAAGTCGTGATTTTAGTGCGTGACAATGGTCTAACAAGACTTTTGTTTCAAATCAAAGAACCTTTAAGAGAACAACCGCAATATGAAGAAAACCAAGTAGTTGTATTCTAAAATAGAATAATCCTCACGCACACCAAAGAAGGATGTTGAAGATTTTAAATAAAATATCGTATATGATTTAGTTTTGATGCAAGTTATTCAGAATGAAAACCAACATGGTATCACTAATCTACACAAAAGCAAAAAATTAAATTTCACAATCCAATATACAGCTACATATTACAGTTTTTTTTTAATTATATGTGTTAAGGTGTTTATAATTAGGTATAATTCATGATTAAATTTCTCAGATTATCAATTCTTCGAATTCAACAAATCAAAATACAAGCTCATAGTAAGTGGTAATTTGCCTAGATTAAGTTTCTCATTTTCATATACTATTTTTCTTGACTTCCTTTAATAATCTATGGCATTCATCATGTTTTCGACATAAATATGGAAATACAACATTCTGATGATGGATGATAAATATGGAAATACAAAATTCTGATGATGGATGGAATCTCAAAGTAGGACCACGGTAATGGATGGCGCAGTTTTTTTCTTTGGAAAGTCGTAGGTTCAAGATAAGGTGACACTGAAAATGCGTCATATATACGAGCCTAGCGTATGTTAAACATCTTTCTTATATTAAAGTTTATAAAAAAAGAACGCGCCAATTAAGGTTACTTCATTATCACCTGACTACGATTCACTGTAGCAAGATCCATCCTCAAACAGTCTTCAGGTAATTTTTAAACTGAGCGTCAATCAGCCAATTTACATCAGCATATGCACACGTGTTTGAAAAACGGATTCAATATGCTTATTTTTATTTTATTGTTTAAAATATTTTAGAGATAACATCAATGAGTAAATTTATCATGCAAATTTTATCATTGCATTCAACTTTCAGTGTATTCTTTTTTATTGTTTTGAAAAACAGCATAGATAACTTAATATATTTGGAAATTTTGCATCCGTTTTTTTTCTCGGTAAATTAAATCTGAATCACATCGTCGAAATACGAAGATTCACAAATAAAGCCAACTATTAATTTAAATGAGGATAATTAGATTTACACCAAGATGAAATTTGGCGGTGAATTTTATAGATTTGTTTTCAGTTGAATGCATTATTTGCTAAACTAGTCACCAGCTATTTGAGTCCTTAAACACCACTTATAAATTAAATGGGCAATTATCAATTCATGAATGCAGAAACTGAGACATCTGGAGTAGAAAGTGAATATATCTCGACTATTTAGTTCATCTATAGAATTCCAGAATAAGTGAAAACAAAGCTTTCTCCTTTCCCAAAACTCTGAAGCGTTAGAAACTATTAGACCGGAATGCCAAATTGATGGAGGTATATGTTCCCAAATTGTCATTAGCAAACTTTATTAAGAAAACTTTAAGTATAAAATGAGCAGTAAGTTTTAGGGCAAAACACTGCTGGAGTAGATCTTTATCTTCTAATTAGTGAAAAGTGATTATGATACAATTCAATAAATTAGAGTTACATTTTATTATTGATAGAAGTCTAGAAACAGTTTAATAGCATTCAGTAAAACTGATATTCTCTCTATATGTAATAATAATTTCCTCGTAGAAATATTCTACAATATTTATCGTCTGTTATATAAAAAATTTCTTTTACAATAAATTGTTTTGAGAATTCGAACTGGAATACCAAAACTTGATTTTACTAGCAGTCTATATAATACGGCAGCGAAAGATACTAATGTCAAGATAAATCTAACTGTAATAGTATGAAAGTATGCATCCGAAATTAATCTTCAAACTTTGTTGAAATAAAAATAACAAAAAAAATATATATATAACGCAGAATATTGTTTAGGTATCAAGATTTTTATGACTTTCATTCAAGCGATCAGAATTTCCGAATTTCAATCTGGTGCGTTTTGGAGACCAAGCCCATTTTCCAAGTCTTCATTTTTGAGTTATATGCATTCGTAGGTACAGAGACAGATAGTCAGCCAGTTAACACAGTCGGCCACAACAAATCCTGTCGATACTGCTACGTTCAGTGGTGGTGGGGTGGTCGGCTGTACAGAAGTCAGCCAGTTGAGGGATTTGGTTTAAATTTAATACAGATCTACACTTTAAATATGCAACCAATGTCATCTATCTAGCTCTTTAAGATTCATAATTATCGTGTTCACAAGCTTTCAGAAACATATTTATTGTGAATAAATTTCGTATAAACTCGGATAGATCATCTACAAGTTTGTGTGCAAAGTCTACACACCAAATTTCATCCTTCTAGCTTAAAGTTTTTTTTGGGGTAATCGTGTTCATAGACGCATTTTTTTTTGAATCGGGGAGATCTGAAATGTAGAAATTCGTCACCATATCGAGCTCGAATTTCTTTTTAAAAAATTATTACGATACTTTTTGTTTACTTCATACAGTAGAAAGTAAAAATATAAATTCTACTTTCCTCTGCATTAAACTCTAGTCGTAAATCAATCAAAAGTACAATTTTATATTCAACACATTTTCATTGCGTTGTAAAATTTCTTATTTCAAAGCTTGATCCCGCAGATAACTGTCAAGCCACAGAAAAACGAAACAAAACTCGCTAGATAAATGGAATTAACGACTTATTTTGTTTTCTCGACTTCTGCAGAGACAACTGCCAATTCAAATACAGAAAGTAAAATTATTTCTTGCATTCCAACTATTTACTTTTTTTTGCCTATTTGAATAGTCTGTCTTTTTCGAGCGCAAAACAGCTTGCTAAACAACATGAAAGTTATTATGTAAGAACAAATAAAGAAGTTAAGTCATTCTTTACTGTTAACTCTATCAGCGCATTTGCTCTATTGAAGTGGGGGGTATCATTAGAGGAGAAAGGGACAGAGCTTCAGGAAATGTGTGAAGGCTCAGAAAAAATAAAACCGCGTATGGTTTCTAAAGAAAAAATTTAATTATATCAAAAAAAAAAAAACCCCTTCAAAAAAGGCAAATTCAAAAAAATGTTTAATTATTTTAAACTTGTTTGGACCTTATTTTTCTACCAGTTGCTGGCTTTTCAAAGATGAATTTTGAAATAAGATATGACAGGCTAAAAAAACTGCGTAGTTCTTTTTTACAATAATAAAATCAACTGTAAACACACGATAAATCAATACATCACACTCCAAACCTATATAGAAACGCAACCCTTTGACCCAATATTTTTTGGAAAATAATCATTTTCTCAAATTCCAGTATGAAATTATTAGTAGTAAATATTAAAAATATTTAGAAAAATTAAAAAATTACGATACAAAAATAATCTTTTCAAACCTAAACTATCCAATAAAGTAAAATAAACAATTTAATTTGATGCTGGCCTACTTTTTCGATGGTTTCATTTTTTTTTTTTTTTGCTCTGTAATGATTTCAAAAAGCAAACAGCAAAATCTTTGAATATCTGAATTAATGTACAGTAATTATTAGAATCTTTTTAATAAACAAATTATCAGTACAATGTAACAATTTATCCTTACAATAAACCATATCCTGATAAATAGATTCAACCCGGATCTCCAAGAACTGTCAGCAACCCTTCCCTGTCAAAAAATGATATTACAGAATTATAAATCAACTACGTTAATAAGATAAATAAAGCGTTCAATATTAAATGACCCCATTTGGTAAATCTATACGCCTGTGGTCATTGTACACCGAATCTTATATACATAAACCTGTTTCCAGAAACGAGACAAAACAAAAAAAGGTTAAATTTAAGATGCCCGTCTCTTGTACAAAGGACGATGAACTCCATCTCCTTCACGTGAAGCTGATTTATTTAGTTAAGAGAAATTAAATGAGAATCTATGCAAAGCTGAGTAACAGGATTAACTATGACATACATTAACAGATTAATCACCGGACACAGACTTAACAAGATGCTTCGCGTAGGGCGCACATCAGTAGTAACAGGATTTTGGTTTAAAGTCTTTCGCCACTTCGTTATAAGCTTTCTTTGACGTATTTAAAAGACGCTTTGTTCTCTGGTAACAGAAGCTGGACTTTTTGAGAGGCCCTTTAAATTCCGTTTTAAAATGTGGTAATCGATTTTTATATTCTGTTCGTAGCGTCTTCAAATAAAAAAGCTTTTACGTCAAAGGAGTTTTGTAAGGACGGAGATATCGAAAGTACCCCGATTCTTCAATAAAGTAACTTCTGAATGAAATGCCAAGAAGAATCGATGTGATTCTTTAGATGTTAAATGTTTGAAACATTTTTTTACTAAAAAGGATTTTAATGTATGATACATTATTTTTAACCAGCACGAACGGAATTAATAAAATACTTACAGATTTTAAGATTGTTTATAAGAAATGCAGTATTTAAAGTTTGTTTTATACTTTCTAATACATTACGTATACAAAATATTGTAATTGCCAAAAAAAAAATCAAATTCAAGATTTTGATGATTTTCCAACAGACATTCTCGAATATGAGATGCACATATTTAAAATTATCTTCTTCTATTTGTCGACACGATAACTCAAAACCACTTTGAGTTAGATTAATGAAATTTGGTTTGAGGTCTTCACACCGAATTCGAAGATTTATATCAAATTTCGAATCCATTCTGGGGGAATTTGTTCATCTGAGTGAGGGCAAGTGAACACGATAGTTTCAAAATTCAAAAAGTTAGGTTAATTGGTTTAAAGGTTTACTATCTGCCGGTCAGTTCATGTATGCATGAAAATACAACACCCAAAAACGCAGTGACTAGATAAATGAAATTTGGTATCTGATTTTGTAACTAAAATTGCAGTTTAGTGGTGAATTTCGATTTCAGTCAGATTTAAACAGGTGCTCAAAATGCATACTCGATATTTTTTTCACAATACTACTAAGCATAAAACTCTCGAATAGGATTTCGTAGCATTTAATGTTCACGACTTTTAGGTGAGAGACGGGGGGGGGGAGTATCTTTCTTAGGAGGTAGGCGAGAAAGTTTCCGATAGACTTATCTTACTATTTGCGTTATTGTAAAAAAGTATAGATAAGGGTTCAATTTCTTTAATTAAAAGTATTTACTGTTCATGGTCTTATACAGTATTTTAAAATCACGCTAGGTATAATCGCATGAAAGATGTTAAATCTTCAGTGATAAATCATTTTAAATCCGTAAAAGATGCAAAAATACAGTCTGCGTTTAACGGATTTCTTAATATGTATTTTGACTTTTGCCTTACATTTTGAGTTCAAATGAGGGTTCAGGTAAATTTTGATACCCATCACACGATTAAATGGGTGGCCTATTAGCGATGTTTCAAAACTCTGCCTTGTGATGCTTATCGTATTCGAAATATTCATATAGAAAACATTGTAAACATCAAGAAACACGACTTGTTTATTTTAATAAATCTCCTAAATTATAAATATCACGAAGACTTAGTAACTTTTAGAGGGAAATAATTAGTTCTGCAATAATTTAAGAATAAATCTTTTTTAAAATTGCTTTTATCAGTGTATTAAAAAGAAAATTAATCTTTTCAGGGGAAAAGATAGATAAAAACAAAAATCGTAAGAGCGTGAGGAGCAGAAAACAATAGGCCATAAGTCTGAAATGAATATGTAAGCAAAAAAATCCTTGCACAAAAATTTAAATACATCATAAATGTGATTCAAGAAAAATTATTTTCTCAAATTAATTTTTTGATAGTGTCACTTCTGCGGGCTCAATTTTTTTTACTAAATTAATACATTAACTGATAGATACAAGACATGCAATGAAAACATACAATTACCACCAGGAACTAAAAATTATAAAATTTCAGAATTCAAGAAATTAAAATTCAAGAAAAATCAATTACAAAATTCCATTCTTTAAATTCTCATGAGGAATATATAAAAAAATCGTTTAAAAATTGAACGATTTGGAATCGTAGTTATAAAAAGATTGCAAATTTGTATCAAATTTTGAACAAAATCAGTCAACGAAAATCTGCGCTTTTCAAAATTGCACTTTCAATTCTTCGAATTCAAAACACAACGAATTTATATGAGAAAGTCGAAAGATGAATTATTCAGATGATTCTTAAAGTACGTAATTTTTTACGCTTGTGCGCGTATATGAACTGTTCACTTTACAAAAACATAAATACACCTTTCCTTAAAACCTTTAGGGTAAGATTGCAATTAATTTGTGTTTCGTTTAATAATTTACATAAAAAATACCTATACTTAAATATTACAGCAGTACAATACAACAGTTTTTTCAGGATATAATCAACCGAACTGTAAAAGGAAATAAATTACTATTATCTGCAATAAAAAGAAATTTTAGGATTAAAATAATTACTTAAAAAATAAAATGAGACAATGTTGCTTATCCTATGGTGATGAATCAAAAAAATTCTTACAATAAACTAAAGCTTACATTTTTAAATATATAAATCTTGTTTTTCACGATGTAACTTTCAAAAGTATACAAAGCATACAAAACAATTGATTTTAGGATTTTCATTTTTTTAGATTTAACTATGACAATTTTTTTAATTACAAGACGGAATTTTGTATCTATCTACATTCCAAAACGTACATGCATATCGAGAAATAAAATCAGCAGATTAAATACCAAATATTATTTATAAACCAAAAAGAAGTTTGTACCATCGTCACTTCAATTTTATGTTTCTAATCGAAAAGTTCAATCGACTGACATTATAACATTACATGAAGCAAATCATTTTAAAAAAATTTATTCAAAATTCATTTACTCACCTCCAATTTGGGGCTCGTATTACAGTTTAATAAGCCCTGCACTAATTAACAGTTTCATGTTTTGACAAGCGCTTGGAACAACAACAACAAAAAAAAATTCAGAATCGATTGTCGATGCATGACCCAAAGTTTAAATGAAAAAGAATTTGGCTTACCAAAGCAAAATATGATCCTGAAAAAACGAAAGTAAAATTTTTAGCGTCTGTTTTCGTTGTAGATCAGGATATAATATAATGTACCTAAATGAGTCAGATGAGCAGTTTCGTAAATGGTTCGTCAGAAAGGCGATTAAGAGCAAATCAGTGTGACGACACCGCGCTTAATAGTAGTGAGTGCGAACAAGGATTCTCCCAAAATAGCTATGACAAATGGAATCCATTCCGCGCAGTAAATCCGTCAACAGCTAAAAAGCTTACAAAAAGATCCAATAATAACAGAAAACTTTTTTAGCTCAATACTTCAAATCCTGCTCCTTCAAAAGGAAGCCTAGAGACTAAAATTTTAAAAAAATTGTATTTGTCAGAAATTTGTTTTGTCTGGAGAATGTGATAATTCTGTAAATTTGAATATATTTGATAACAGCATTTATAAGTAGATAATAGCATTAATAAGCAGTATAATAAGTAGTAGTAGTAATTAGTATAAGTAGCATTTATAAGTAATAGTAGTATAAGTAGCATTTATAGTTAGTAGTAGTATTAGTAGTATAAGTAGCATTTATAGTTAGTAGTATAAGTAGCATTTATAGTTAGTAGTAGTATAAGTAGTATAATTAATAGTTGTAGTAATAAGTAGTATAAATAGCATTTATAAGTAGTAATAGTAATATAAGTAGTATAAAAGATTACTTCTTATAAATATTATACTACATATAAATAGCATTTATAAGTAGTAATCTTTTAACAAAACGCTATCATTAATGCATTAAAAAATGGGAAAATATTTTATCAGAAACTTGGATATCAAAACAAAAGTCATAATAAGGTGAAGCCCAGAAAGAATTTAAGTAAACTTAAGTCGTAATAATATGCATCTTACATTTTTATTTTAATATAATGGGTTCTTTAATTTTTTTAAAATCCTTTATTCTATTAATTTGTATTCATTGTACCTTTATGTTTTATTGTTTTATATGCCTTACAATTTTTGTTTTGATCTCCAAATTTTAGATAATTATGATTTTCCCTTTTAAATATACGGATAAAAAAGTTTTAAAAAGTTTTTCGACTTATTATTCTCCAGTTCTTAATCATTACGGCATAAGAAACGGTGTAAATCATCTAAGCCATATCTTCTAATCGAACGCGGCCCGGCAGGCGATACAACATTGCATGCACAACACCATTCAAAAATCATCAGCTTTCCGCATGTTTACACCTGTATTCTAAGCATTCATATGAAATTTCATTGTGAAGATAATTACTTCCTATTATGTTCGCGATATTTAAGAATAAATATTCTAATTAAGCCATTATCTATGTTTAATACTCTATCAGAATAAAAAATATTCCATTTTACATTAGCAAGATTCCTATTCTATTTTTGTTAATTCTTACATTTTTATAATATTCATGATTTCTAAAAAAAAATTTCTACCAAAAATACGGTGATCAAAACCAAATCATAAAATTGGGAAAATCTAGTTATAATATTCTTAAGTGAATTAGAATTTGAATCACAATAATATATTTTAACTTAAAATGAATGTCAAAAAATTTCTTGTAATTACATTATGCATTTATTTATATTGCTTGATTATCAATAAAAAATATCCTTTTCCTTTTTACTCAAATAATGAAGCGATATTTAAGACATTTATTATTTTCTACTTTTTAGTCTTTTATATTTTATAATTCATGGCTACAGACACTTTGGAATCTTAAAGGAATATTAATTTATAAATGACACTAATTCTTTGTGAAATGCACTTTAAGTTAAATTAATGTACTAATTAAAAATTAAGAGCCCTAATATTGTTTAAATATTTTTCGCCATAGGTGACTAATTGCTATGCTAAATTTTAGAATTTAATATATTAGAAACATAAGGAAAACTCGAATAAATATTTCCTTTATCATAAACATTAGCCATTTGAAGTTAAGTGTTTAATGAAACCTTTTAAATTATTAGCGGCGATAGAAAAATTTAAGTATGCAGAAAACGAGTGGAAATTTTTATATAAATAATAGACATATTTAAATTCACTCTACTATTTTCTTTTTTAAAAGACAGTGTATACGGCTAGTTTAACGAAATTAAATTACTGGAGGAAGCAATATCAAGACAATTTCTCATGGAATTCTCAGAATTACATCCTAACACCTCTTTACGAAATAAAAAAGAGGAAAAAATGTATTCATTTAAAGTAAAAAACATTCTCTCACATTCTAAGCGACAGCTGCAGCAATTACATTAACAAAATATTTTACGAAACTGTCTGTAATGTCGAAAACAATTTCCAGGTTGGATTGTTTATAGTGAAAAATAAAAAAAAAATAGCAAGCAGTTCTATTTTTTTTCTATAAATAATAAAAAATATTATTACATTAAAAATGATTTTGAATGTTTATTATAAATGGATTAAAAAATTTGCATTAGAAATATATAAAAATGAAAAATAATATGGAAGGAGATTATCTAAAAAACTGTCTTTATAATTAAAAATATGAAGTAATACAAAATCATTGTTTTGCATTCTTGGTAGTATTACAATTTGGTTTAACCATATTCAAAAGAGATCGATTTAGATAAGGTTATTTAAAATTAATTGAGATGGGAACTATAAAATAAATTATAACAAAAATTTATTTCGTATTTAGTGAATAAAAGCGGTTTCACTAATTAACATTTTATTTTGAAGCTTCTTAACACATTGGTTATCAAGCGACAGATGTTTTTTTAATATTAAAAAAGTCACGTGAATAGTCACCGCTCCCTTTCTCCCACCCCACCTCCGCCAAACTTCTATGACTGGCCGTTCTAAAAATATATGACCCGGATGGATATAAAGTACACCAGACAAGAATTCATGTCGGATCTTCTATTAAACTTGGCCTCAAAACCACAACCGTCTAACGCAAAGGCAAGAATTCTGTTCTAAACGACTGTGCATCTACATATTTAGTATATAAAAGAAACATCGATGGGAAAAAATTTTTCAGTGAAAAAAAATTTAGTACTAAGATATGCATAGAAAGTGCTTCACTAGTATAAAAGTTGAGTGAAATATCTAAACGGAAAATGTTTAGTCTAAAAAGAAAAGACCTTGACGAATGATGATAATAAGTCACAAGATGACTAACGCTGATTACAATTGCATAAAAACGCAACGAAGTTAAAGCAATAAAATGAGAAGGACATGTTTCTGATCTTCTGTGTGTAAAATGTGATACTACAGTTTCTTTTGATATGTTTATGAGTACCGTTTAACGCGTGTATGTTTTCAAGTTTGTTTTGGCGCAATAACTACTTCCGATTTATTCTTATCGAAGTCGTTTTTACTTACTGTTAATGACACTGAGGCCTTGAATCAGTATACATATTAAGATGCTGATATTTATAGATTTTAGCTATCAAGTAGATCCAAAGTGATCCGATTTATTTTTATTATGTGGCGTAAAAAAACAAGCAGCTGAAAAAATCAGTATCAATTAAAAGTCATTAGTTCGATAAAATGCGTAGTAGGAGAGCTCAATATGGACGATATTTCCCAATTTTATTTCAGCATCTACTAGACTTTTGAAATAACGTTTCAAAGGCAAAAAAATCTGTAAATAAAACTTGAAAATCAATTATAATGATGAATTTTTTATTCAATGATGTTGATTCAATAAGAATGGGATATTTAGTCTTACAGTGGACCTTCATTATATACTTTATGCTAACAGAAAAGTACCCGATAATTCAGTTCTTTACTTAAGTATATATGATTACAGATCCAGGCATCAAATGACAGCTGCACCACTCGATACAGAAAATGGACTTTGGAATTTTCAAATGAGGTCAAAAATTTGCATACCGTTGCTTTCATTCCAAAACCTCAAACAGCAAAATATACGAAACATGGATGAAACAGCTGAAACACTAGCTTCAAAAGGAAGGCATTTTGGGACAACACAGAAAGATAGCTTAGAATAATTTTAAAGCAGATGCAGTTATAATATATGTTGTTTCCCATCAATAAAATGTTTTGGTAAATTTGACATATAGCATTTCTATAAAATATTGAAGTTACAGGTGCTAAACTGAGGTTTATTTCTTGATTACTAGGTTACCATTCACTTTCGAATGGGTTAATGGCGATAGACTTTGCTATATTGAGGCGTGTTCAAATAATGAATACAACCTTTCAGTAGGTATCTCATAATAAATTACCTACCAGTTCAAAGCAACTAAATTAACGTCACCAGATAGAATTTATAGATATTCAAATGCCTGAGTGATCCTTGATGTAATTAACTTAATTTTCTCATTTTCAGTAGCGTCTACCAGCAAGCCATAGCCAATATTTGCTTGTACACCCTCTTTTCGATGTGAACATAAAAAATATGAAAACAGACGCTTTTCACAATATAAAATTCCATTCATTTATGCTCATTAATTGTATTTTAGATCTTTTCTTTTAAAATATAATAAATTATGTGGGACCATCTAAATTTAATTTCAAATTTTTTTTTAAATCACAGGTTAAATTTTTAACCCACACTTATGCGATCGTTTTATTTTCTAAAGTTACAATTTTCAATTTTACAATGAATCTATTTCATTAATTATTATAAATAAATCTTGAAACTTTAAGAAGTAGTTAATCATTTGACTACTTCTCAGTGAATTATGAACAAGAAATAAATTACCACTTAGTGAATTTTTGCACAATAAATATCAGACTACTGCCAACCGATCAGATTTATTATCCGAAAAATAACACTTAAAGGATTTTGCATTTAAGTCCAAAAGACACTTGAAACAAGATTCTGTTCTATAAAACTATAAAATCAAACTATAGTAATTAATGTTTATATTCTCTTTTCAAAAATGGCAAAAGAATAGACTGATTTTCAATTTTTAAAATCAATTTAAATTGAATGAATGTTCATTATGAAATAGTACATTCAAAATAAAGATTGAATGTAGTCAAAAACATAGAATATGGCTCCACTTTCTATTCTTGCTCGAATTATTTTTCACACATCCTTTTTATCATTTCCGTCATCTCTTGGCGAGTGATAGAAAGTTCGAGATATGATCTTTTTCGTCATCCGCTTCAATCAAACAGATGGACGTCAAACTCTATTACTTGGGATTAAAGCAAATTACACGGATACGATTATCACAGGAAGTCGAAGGTTATATAGATTTGGGCATTCCTTATTAAACCGAATGCGTTCGTTCTCAAAGTTCATCTTCTATCTGACGCCAGAGATCAAATTAAGATTCAGGCCAATTGACTAATATTACTATAGAATTCTTCTGCAGCAGTTATAAATCACCGATTGATCTACAAACATTCAAATCTTATCTATCACTAGTAGTTAAAAATATCCAATTTCTGAATTTAGCTAACAGCTGTTATTTCGTTATCGGGAAATGAAGTTATAGGGAAGTCCTATATTTTCTTTTTTCTTCTAATACAGTTCTCGGGAATTCTTTTACAATGAAAAAGTTAACTAAACCAGGATTTTACGTGTGTTCTACAGAATACCGCCTGTTACATTTTTAAATAGAAAAATAATGATACATTTTTCGAATATTCATGTTATTCAGGTCGCAAATGTTTCGAGTTTTTCTTTTGTTTGCTAATCAAGCTAATCTTTCACATTCTTTTACTTATAGTGCCATTTTTTCCTCAATAACAAGTCAGAGAGTGGTTTTCCTTTCACATTGGTCTTTGCCTGATATTAGAAGAAGAGTGAAAATAAGTCACAATTCGAGAATGCAGGAGTACCAAAATTGACATTCTAATTAGAAAATAACTGTAGCTTAATTTAATCTGTTTTATCGAAAACCATAACAGAAAAACATACTAAATTCTGATATTGCAGGTAAAAATCTAACTCATGACATTTTGTAAAAACACATAACAATCATATATGACAAGTTAAGAGCAGATGTAACAACTTAATAACTATTCGGCAACAAAAATTGTCGTGGAAAAACTGACATTCGGCATTTTGATATATTAGTGATGGTTATTCTCAAAAGAAAAAAGCAAAAAGTAAAACAAGCTAGCAAGAATATTCTGCTTGGGTTATAATAATTATTTCTAAGTCGACTTTTAAAATCATTAAGAAGTTAGTCGTCCCACACCCTCAGTTACTGAAAGGAGGCTCAGTTTGCTTTTCAGTTTTCACCTCCACAAAGTTTCAAACAAACAAAAACAATTAAGCTTAATATTTTAAGCTTCTTTTGCCTCTTTTGCAGTTATGACGTTTTTCTCTTGCCAACACATGTAAATGTGACGATTCAAACTTTAATTTGCTTGTAGGCCAATACGAGAAGTGGATAACCAACATCTCATTTCTTTTTCGGCAAGTTTTCTCTAGATAGCTTAACATTTTAATCAGAATATCAGTCTTTATGATAACCAAGTAGATTAAGCTTAATCAGACGAAGATATTTTCAGTTAAAAAATACACATCTTTTCTTTAACATACTGAGAGAAACAATTTTAAACCAAATCGTGTACATTCTGAATTATTTAATTCAGTTGATTGTATAGAATGAGTCCTCTTACAAAGGAAAGTATTGTGATTTTCTGGAAAAACTGTAGTTATGACAAGTGTTTGTAGTAAAAAATTATAAGATGAAGTTCCAGCTAAAGAGGTTAATATTTCCTTTGAAATTACATAAGGCATACTTTGAAATGGCTCTCATAATTTTGAAACATGAACAGATGGAGCGAAGCACAATAAATTGGTCTGGCTTTCGATATTTCAAGCCACATCAACTTAAAGAGTCGTTTTAGCGAAAATATAAGCGAAATTAGCGATTTAAATAAGACCGAAGGACACAGAGTTTGTTTTAATTTTTATATTAACTACAATAAACACTTCTCTGATAAACTTTCGTTCTTTAAATTACGTGACGAAAATTTAAGCATCGTACAAACAGTATTTATTAATCCGAATAAGATTAAAAGTATGCTATTAGGAAAAAGAAATAGGTTTCAAAAAAGTAAAAAGAGACATTTAAAAGGATTAAATATTTTTATCAAATATCACATTTTCGAAATTTTTTAAAACTAATACTTAAAAGCTCTCTAACCGAAACATCCTTGAATACCCCTTTATTTAAAATGTACTTTAATGGACACAACGGCTGATATTAAGATCAGAAAGTTAAACATAGTACGAAAAGTAAACGAATCCGCTTTACTTAAGAATTTACGCTTTACGAAAGCAAAACACACGACAAAATTTGTAAGTAAAGTGAATTTGTAATTCTGAACAGAAAAAAAATGTTTAATCGTTAAAAACGTAGTCAAAATCTGCCTCAGTTTTTGGTTTCAGATTTTTTTTATTCTCCTTTTAATTCATTTATTTCTGCGAAGATGACAAAAATGTCCAGACACACCTGCACATATTTTGAAAAATTTCCTAATACTATCATCATTATAAGAAAAATCAAGCCTTCTTTCGAATCATTATAACACAATTGATTTATGCATTTTGATCGCTGTATTTTATTTGTCACAACTGACCCATCGGAGCGAAAAAATACAATTTAAATTCAGTGGGAAAATAAAATTTCAATTTGCATAGAACGAAAAAAGTTTGCAGTAAGGATTTTTGGATTTGGATTTGAATTTCTGGCGCAAGATCCTGATATAGAATATACTGCGCCGAAACAGTGTAAGATTCCTCCATCAAGCTAAAATTAGTTTTGTATTGTAAAAATGTAATTGACTGTGTTCAAACTACTTAAATGATAAAAAATGAAAGTTATTAAAAACCAGACTATATTTCATGTAAAATTCCCACATCTTTAATATATAAGAAAATGTTTGGGTGATGATTCTCACCCAATAAAAAATCCAAATTAAAATGGTTGGATTTAAAATGGTTACGTCGAAGGTCAATAAAGCGGGTGCATTCTATCAAAATGTGACGAACAGTTAACATAACGCCACAATCATCACACATTGGGGGAGGCTCGGAAAAAAGTAAAAATCTATGTGTCAGGCGAGTGTGACCAATACGTAGTCGGGATAAAATGACATCATAGCGTCTACTTAGTTTTGAAGACCAGTTGGCCAATTGTGGTTTAATAAAATGGAGCTTGTTGTTAGTCTCCATGTCCCATTGATTTTGCCATTGGCGATAGCACCAACGAATTATAGTTGTGCGCATATCTTTATAAGAAAGACGTTGGGGCAAAATGACGCTCGCTGACTTAGCTGCTGTATCGGCGATTTCATTTCCAGAAATACCCATATGCGATGGGATCCAGGAAAGCAAAACTCTAATATTTTTCCCACATAGAAGGCGGTATATCTTCTTCACTTCCTGTAGAAGCGGATGATCAAGAGATGACGAGTTTAAAGCTTGCAGAGCACTCAGAGAATCTGTGTAAATAACAGATTTATGGATCTGTTGTTCATCAATATATTTAAGGGCTAAGTAAATAGCAGTTAATTCAGAGGTAAAAACAGAAGTAAAAGGATGAAGTTTATAACTTATAATGCGATGACCATGGACAAATGCGCAACCCACATGATCAGATGACTTAGAACCATCCGTAAAAATGGGTTCATAAGAGCAATAAAATTCCCGATGGTGTTTATAAAGTGAAATAAAAACCCTGCTATCAGTGTCCGATTTTCTAAATTGTTTGAAAGGGTCTTCGTAGTGCAATTTATTTTCTATCCATGGAGCTGAATTCAGATTATCATCCGCGTATATCCGTATATCACTAAAATCATTTGGTAATATTCTTCGAATACGCAATCCCAAATGAGGTATGTATAATTTGCGGGAATTAAACAAACGGTCGTCAACCTCATTCCGGATTTTCTCATGAAGAGGATGTCGTTTATTGGATAAAATACGGTAAAAATAAAATAATGATAGCTTCGTTCTTCTATTCGACAAAGGAGGCTCAAACACCTCAGCACACAAACTAGCTACTGGTGAAGTCCTGAATGCTCCAATGCACAGTCGGAGAGCCTGATGATGGACAACGTTCAAACGTTTGAGGTAAGATTGTCTAGCAGAACCATAAATAACACATCCATAATCAATTGTTGATCGAATGATACCGCGGTAGACTCTAAGCAAGCACGTTCGATCGGCACCCCAAGAAGTATTGGATAAAACTCTCAGAATGTTTAATGACTTCAGACATTTACTCCTCAAATATGCAATGTGCGGTAGGAAAGTCAGTCTTTTATCAAAAATTACTCCTAGAAATTTGTGTTGATCCTGAATGGAAATTGGACTACCACTCAAAAACAACTCTGGCTCCGGATGAAGAGGCCGTTTGCAGAAGTGCATAGCGACTGTTTTCTGAGAGGAAAATGTGAAGCCGTGCTTGTCTGACCAATCTACAATGTTATTTATCGCTTTCTGAAGCTGTCTTTCAATGTATCGCATGTCTCGGGCGTGGCATGAAATTTGCATATCATCTACATATAGCGTCTTGCTAACAGTTGCTGGTATAACAGATAAAATAGGGTTAAGAGCCAATACAAATAGCGTCACACTTAAAATGCAGCCTTGTGGAACCCCTTCTTCCTGACTAAAAACATTGGAATAGGTATTACCAAGCCGCACTTTAAAATATCTATGGTGTAAAAAATTTTGAATAAAAAGGGGCAACTGCCCTCTAAAATTGAGGTCGTAAAGATTTTTCATAATTCCGTATCTCCATGTTCGATCATATGCTTTATCTATGTCGAAAAACACCGATACCAAATGGTTCCTTTTTATAAAGGCAGTACGAATATCCGTTTCCAAAGCCAAAAGATTATCAACTGTTGAACGATTCTTTCGGAAACCACTTTGGAAAGGAGAAATGAATTCATTTTCCTCCAGTATATGAACGAGGCGTGCGTTTACCATTTTTTCGAAGACCTTACACAAGCAGCTGGTCAGAGCTATTGGTCTATAGTTAGATGGTTCATGAGGATCCTTTCCAGGCTTTGGTACAGGAATTATTATAGCAAATTTCCATTTATCAGGAAACACATGCTCCCTCCAAATTCTGTTATATAGGAACAGAAGATTTTGGAGGGATCTATCAGGTAAATGTTGTAGCATTGAATAGGTAATTCCATCCGGTCCCGGTGCTGTTTGTTTCGTGACAGATAATGTTCTGCGCAATTCCAATATATTAAAATCGGCATTATATGAGAGGTGCCTTTTCGTTTTAAAGCGTAATTTGATCCTTTCTTGGCGTTTTTTGTGCGTAAGAAAAGGTTCCTTGTAATTACTCGATGAACACACAGAGGCAAAAGCCTCTGCAAGAGCATCAGCCATTTCCTGTATACTGGAAATGTCTTTCCCATTCTTTTTAAGGCAAGAAATGGAATGATCAGGATATATACTGCAAACTTTCCGAATGCTGGTCCACATATATTTGGAAGTCACAGAAGAATTTATACCTGATACGAATTTGATCCAATAAGTCCTTTGACTTTGCCGCTTAACTCGTCTTGCTATAGATTTGGCTTTTTGAAAAAGAATTAAATGAGTTGTTGTAGGACGCCGCCTAAAAACATTCCAGGCCTTTTTAAGATCTTTTTGTGCTTTTGTACAATCTGGGTTCCACCATGGTTTTTTATATTTGATTTTTCCTGACCCCGATTTTGGGATAGAAGCATCTGCAGCTTTTATAATAGTGTCAGTTATAGAATTTACAACGCTATTTAAATCCCCATTCTCAACCATATTCCGTGTTATCAGAGCCCTTGAAGTAAAGTCTATCCAGTCAGCTTTTTGAAAAACGTATCGTGGTAGACATGAATGATTTACATCATTTCCAGTTAATTTATCTAAAAATATGGGAAAATGGTCACTATCGAGCAAGTCAGTTCCTACTCTGAAATTCAAGTACGGAGCTAAAGAGGGTGAACATATAGCGAGATCTAGCGAATGAAAGGTTTTGCTCCTGTGATGAAAATATGTTTCTTCTCCATTATTGAGCAGGCACAATGAACAGTTATTAATAAACTCTTCAATCAGCTTCCCACGAGGATTAACATCTTCGCTTCCCCAGAGAGGATTATGACCATTTAGATCACCAATTATGATGAAAGGAGATGGTAATTCCTCCACTAAGGCATTTAGATCTCTTAATTCAACCGGAGTACTGGGTGGCAAGTAGAGACAACATATTGTCGTCAAAGAAGGGTTCAAGACTCGAACAGCCACAGCTTGCAAATTTGTATGTAATGGAATGCCAGACGAGGGTGCATTATGGGATACCAGGAGGGCAACACCTCCAGTAGCTCGATCAGATTCATTATCCCTTCGTATAATGCTATAATGTCTTACTTTCATAGAGTCGGAAGGTTTCAAATAAGTTTCTTGCAGAGCTATACAAATCGGATGGGTTTCATTAATTAAGTCTTTAATCTGAGTTGTCTTAGTACGGAAACCACGGCAGTTCCAGGATACAAAATTGGCCATCAAGATTGGGTTTTGTCTGGAGGTTTTTTCTTTTTATCCCCACCTGATTGATTTTTAGAGGTTGTCGGATCTAGCTCCATATCGGAGAATTCAGAAGACGATGTATGAGTTTTTAAGAAATCCTTTGCTACAAGGTGTCGATTCATTAGAGCTTTCTTTTTTGTTCTTTGCTTTGCATGTATTTGAATTGGTTTATGAGAAGATGAAGTGGAAATTTTTTCTTTACTACTACGATGGCGCTTGGTGATTTTATTTGTTGCAGGGCAATTGGATGACTGGGAAGAAACAGTGGAAACCCCTGGTGATTTTGTCATTTGTTTTAAAACTGTACTAGTCGGTGATAACTGAGTAATGCGAGAATCTGTTTGAGTACTACTGCATATTAGTGTTGTTTTAAGTGCACCAGAGTAAGCTATACCAACTTTTGGAGTTCTTTCATTGATTAATTTTCTCGCTTCTGCGAAGGATACGTTTTTCCGTATTTTCGTGGATATTACCTCTTTCTCAAGAGTCCATTTAGGGCAAGACTTTGAGAAAGCAGTATGAAGCCCAGAGCAATTGACACATTTCATGGTATCTGAATTACAGTTATTTACGTCATGTCCAGGTTCAGCACATTTCGCACACATAGTGGTTTTACTACGACATGCTTGCTGTGAATGTCCGTACCTTTGACATTTAAAACACCTGAGAGGGTTAGGTATGTAAGGCCGGATTCTACAAATTTGGTATCCCGCTTTGATGGATTTAGGTAGGACTGGTGTTTGGAAAGTTAAGACGATGTGCTTCGTTGGTATAAACTGACCGTCACGTCGGATGTTAATACGACGCGCGGCGCATACTTGCTGGTCGGAAAATTCTGTCACGAGATCTCCCTCAGGCAAGTCGATGAGATCTGGCTCAGAGATAACACCACGTGAAAAATTTAAAGTTTTATGCAAAGATGTTTGAATCGGAAAATCTCCCAATTTGGTAAGTTTGCTGATAAAAACAGCTTGTTTTTCTGAAGTCTGCAACAAAAGGTCGCCAGAGCGTAATTTTTTTATGTTTTGTACTTCACCAATTGTCGATTGTATTAATTTGTTTACAAGGAAAGGAGAAACTCTATGAAATGTGTTTTGAGTGCTAATAATCATGAAACGAGAGTTAGATGATGCTTCAGTGACGTGAGAAAAAAAACCCATATGACATTGAGAGTGATTCGGGTCCGGCGGCATCGCCCACCACGGAGCCCAACAAGGGATGGTAGTTGCCGGCTCTGGAAATTCTCCAACCTCGGTACTTGCCATAATGCTGACCAGAACCTATACGCTGGGAGTCACCCCCGGGGACAGTGACCACCCTTAACGCCAAGCCCAAGGAGTGACCCCTTCGCTTGATCCCCTTAAGTATACCAGACATGCGACTAGAATACCAGCCGATTGATGCATCGGGGACCTAAATGCACCACCCGTCTAAAGGGTCGCCACGCACGGCCAACACGTGGGGTTTTTAGCTGTCCATGAGAAGCAAGAAGCAAACAGAGCGGCCACAGCTTCTCATGGAGAGCTCCCTCGCTTGCCGTCGAGGGTTAGAAAATAAAGTAAACAGCAGAAGGCGTAGAGGAGAATAAATTGAAAGGGAGTATAGATCCCTGGGTACCTCGGGTTTGGGACACCCGTACTCACCTCAAGTAGGTGAGCCCCTGAGGGCATTTGCAGTAAGGAAGAAACTTGATATTAAATTCTATCTCTACACCGGGGCAGATGTTACCAGTTGGAAAGTAAAGGACTCATTGCCTGCGACGTCATAGGTGGCTGACAGATGCTGACTTCCGAAAGTCAACAGAATATAATCTTCTGATAAGAATGAGAAGAGAATAAATAAGTTGAGAGAAGATCATTTTAATAGAACACTTATGAAAATGAAACTATTCCTCAGTTTTCAAAAAAAAAAATCATCGACTAATGGTTTTTAAAAATGTTGTTTTCATGAAATATATTACTAAATAATTTAGAATTAGAAAAGAAAAAAAAAGTAAATAAGTACTTGAACTGATGAATTCAGATTCTGTTTTATTCAATAATATATTGCAAGTATTGTTTTAAAAATCAATATATGAGCATAAAATGTAAGAAAAAACCTATTTGTGAATTTCTCCTATTAAAAGTTGCTAATTATGTCATCCTGTTTTGATATAATCTACCACAAAAACATTCACTCAGTTTGTTGAAATCACTGATAAAAACAATTGCAAACTACTTGCATTCTTTAAAAAAATAAACTTAATCTCGGTTTAATTCTAAAATTGAAAACAAAATTTCGTATAAAAACATGAGTAACAGATGAGCTTGAGGATGTGACAGACATGAGTTGCATTAATATCAGGTCTTGTCCTGTAGACTAAACTGTTTCTGAAAGATTTCTAATCTTTCAACCACAAGATTTGTAAGGAAATTCACGAGACGAACTCCAACCACGATCGAACATACAATGAATGAGTCATTCTGCATTTAGGTCATACTATCTAATAACTGATAATCAACAATGCGTCGTAAAATATCTAATCAGAAACCCAATGACCTTTTGACACTGAATTTGTTGATGAAACGAATGCTTAATCGAATATTCAGTGACCAATATTAAAGTATTTCCTTAATGGATGATTCAGCGTTATTCTAATTAATATTCAAGCACTAGTAAACAATGAGAGGCTAAAAGCAGTTTCGAGAGGTCAAGATGGGAATGGATGTTAAACAATTCCAGCCAGTTTCAGGTTTTAATTATCCAGTTTTAAGGAAGGTCCAATTTGACGATTTTCAACATTTTACTTGGAATATGGTTGGACATCAAAGATGCAAACTTTATTTATTAAATAATGCTGGTTTTAAAAATAATAGATGGATTAAAAAATTAGTTTTGAAGTCCAAGTCATCTATCATTATTTATTCCATTTTAAACAATTCCTTTTAATCTTCGTCTACATTACTTTTCGGCAGCGAAAAAAAGAGATCGGTCCTGATCATTCAATAAAAAATATTTTCAGTTCATGCATTCGAAATGCGATTTCCAGAATTTCAACAACACGCCCGATTCTTGGCGGCTGACTTCATGACACAAATTTCTAATGCCTTTGAATCAAATAACTGCATGTGAAGTTTTCAAATAAGAGAATAAATATGATTCCCACAAACCAGTCTAGAATACATTAATTCCAAGCTCGTAAAAAAGAATTCTCCTTCTCCCTGATGTTGAGATTAAAATTTAGTAATTAAGTCATAATCATTCATCAATAATTAATTTTGCTAAATAATGGTCTCAAGAATAATTACGAAAGACATTCATTTAATTTATTCCAAATCAACTCCTTCGATTTTACGATAAAATAACAATTTATTAGAAATATAACGAAATGTTAATTTACTGAAAAGGCAAGAATTCGTGGGTGGTAGTATCTATAAAAATAATTTAAAATTGACGTCATTAGAAAGAAAGTTAAATTTCAGGCTTGGAATTAGTCCCACAACTCGGAGTGAGCGCGTCCTAATTCCCAGTAAAGAACCTCTATGCAAATTTACTTGAATAGTTTAACTTGACATCACTCTCGAAACCTGGATATCTGGTCTAACGACCTTACCTCAATGTGGATGTTCATTCCAAGCAACATTCAAATAGAAAAGCAAGCAAACACAGATAGCACATTTAAAAATATTTTTAAATGTTTTATTAAATTACATCGCTAGTATTTGTTTAAATTTAAAAAAGAATCACTAGCATATATCTCACTCCAGCAAAGTTTTTACTACCGCGTAAAACTTTTCATTTTGAAATCAGTGGAAGTTTATCTAGTTTAAGTAATAAAACAATAATTAGAATTTCTTACGATGTAATAGATCAAATTCAGACTATCTAAATATTATAAAATTAATGGATATTAATTAAAATTATAGAGTGACATTTGATTCCATGCGAAATCAACAATATAAAAAATGCCACCAATTAACTTTTTTCAAATTAATCATCCGATTTCTTCTGACTATTACAATAAGTAAATTAGAAATAATGTGACAAAGAAATTCGACCGCTGTACAGTATGTTTTTAGAAGGAAATATTTCACAAAATAATTAAGAATCAACATAAATCTTCTAAAATAGTTATTAAAAACGATAGGCAATATAATAAACAGAAGTTTACTTATAAATAAAACGTATGTTTTCAAGAAATCTAATTTTAAAATATTTGCATACAACTATCATTAATAAATAGTCGAATAAGTGAGATTCAAACAAAACAAAACAAAAACTTCTTAAATGCTTAACATATATTTTAAATCAATGAATACAGAAAACTAAAGTTACACGCATTTCATTTTTATAACAAACACAATACATTTCACGGCTAAAACGCGATTTCATATGCATAATAAGATTAAATGTTAAAAAAACAACATACATTTATGTCCATTTTCCCCTCAGAAAATTTTACATAAAGGAAACGTTCCTAAAACATCAAATTTGATCCATATGACAAAAAAGCGCACTTTTTGAGACCAAAGTCGCAATGACAGATCTGAAAAACATTGAAAACGAAAAACTTGACGAGGGAAAAATACATTAAGAAGAAAAAAAACTTAATTCCATAACTGTTGCTCCCATTTTCTAAACTAAACCGTTTTTAGATATATAAACAGTTCGCTCATTAATTCTTTTTTGAGATCACTAAAAATGATCGAGAAAGTAATCAACATCAGCTGTTTCGGTCTCACCTGGGCAATCGTAAATTCGAAACACGGAGACTCAACTTATCTCAGGGAATCCTCGCTGAATAAAAACATGTTTCGCGAGTTTTTACGCCAGAGAAACGGGTCGCACTTTACCATTTCAACGGTCATAAAGTGTGAAGAAAGTTTCGATTTTGCCTTCAGAGAGTAAAAAAAAAATTAAAAAAAAAAAGCTTACCTACAAGATCCTAGTGTTTCAGGTCACAGACACTCGCAGTCATCCATCTAATGGAAAAATACCTTTAAAAATTTTCCGAGTCTACGCGATCGCTGCTAGAGGGCAAATGCACCGAGTTTTCAGGAAGCAAACGAACACGAGATGACAAATGCTTCGCGCCAAGTTTCACTTTTCTTTTTCAGAACGACGTGCTGCCCTCTGGTGTCAGGCGTTTCATGCTCCAGCAGTTATTTTTGAATGAAGCCTTCGGGTTCAAAAAACATTTTGACATGGGAGGGGGAAAATTCATCCCACGGGTAAAAGGCCGTCGACGAACAATTTAAAAATAAATGTCAAACATGCCATTTTTATTAGAAGTTTCTGTAGATTGCTTTAGATTTCTGTAATTTGATTTAAAAGGAAGACAGTTGGAAAAAATTAATATAATTCTTTTATTTTTTTACCTTTTTTGTCTTTTATTATATTTTTTCAAAATGTTAAAAGAAAAAAGAAAGAAAATATAGAAATTTATTTAATTTCATGGTTTTATGCCCTTCAAAAAAGTGAAAATAAATAATCCCCCGTAAAATTTATATTGGATCTTTTATTGAAAGTCTTGATTGATTTTTATTTTGAAAGTAATAATTATACTTGCGAATGTCATTTACTTATTGAATTGGACGTGTTCGAATTTTAAAGGTGACGAATAGTAATCAGCAGTTTTATAGAAAATAACATCAGAAATTGTATGCGTATGAAATATTTGCAGACAATGACATTACAGGTAAAAGCAAGGAGTTTTATGTATCCTGAATCTTAATATTAAAGGAGGGGAAAGTACTATTAGTGCATTTATTTTGCTTTTTAAAGCTAAATTTGACAAGAAAAGGAAATAAGCAATATTTTGTATTTTGCCCAAGGTGTCATTGACACCGGCTACGCCCCTGTTTTCAGACTACCACTTAGAAAATCCAACATCTATCTGGATATATTTGTATATATATCCAGATAGATGTTGGATATATATATATATATATATATATATATATATATATATATATTATTTGAATGAATTTCTTTTCATTACATGCAAAAAACCAAAGCTACAAACGAATTATGATAATGCGCATTTAGAAAGATAAGAAAACAAAAATTATAATATGCGTACAACTTATGAATAAATACAATATCTAATGGAAAATGGAAATAATTTTCTTCTAAATTGTTCTAATATAAGATAAATTTCAATATTAATGAAACATTAAATTATATTATTTCCTATTATTTAAATATTAAAAATATACTCTGTTTAAATATTCTGACACGAAAGATAAGAAAAGATAAAATTATAACATGCGTATAACTTAGGAATAAAATAAAATATCTAATGGACTATGGAAATAATTTTCTTCTAAATTGCTCTAATATAAGATAAAATGTCCTATTAATGAAATATTAAATTATATTATTTCCTATTATTTAAATATTAAATATTGGGACGCGAAAGATAAGAAAAGATAAAATTATAACATGCGTATAACTTAGGAATAAAATAAAATATATAATGAACAATGGAAATAATTTTCTTCTAAATTGCTCTAACATAAGATAAATTTTCCTATTAAAGAAATATTTTTTTCAATATTTTACATTCCGCGTACCTCCCAATAATACATAAAAAAGCTGAGCATACTTTCTATATATCTGGTTTATGTATGCAAGAAAAATTTTCAGATTTTATAAAAATGTATAGATGGAATAAAACATATCACGTAACGTATAAATGTATGCTCTTTATATTCATAAGTTGTATTAGTAATAATAATTAATGTTCTAAAGAGAAATACACTTACTACAGAATGTAACTAATTGTGTATGGGTTAACAATATTCTAAAATGTAACTTTTTATTGTGATAAAAATTCATTTGTTTTGGATAACACTGCAATCGTATAAAGTCACATAATAAACTGCCTTGTTTTATAATTTATTTTCCAAGGAAAGAGCAAACCAGATATTTTCAAACATATATAACCATATTTTATAAAAAAAATTACACGGGATATAAATGTTCTATTTTATTATCAAGTCATAAAATTGGTAATAACAAATGACATTTGTCATTATTATCAACAAGTTAACATATAGACAAAGAGCATTAACAAAATCAGAACGCTTACGATGTATTACGTAATATTTAAGACATATCCAGAAGGAAGTACACAAAATCCAGATTTAAAATCACCGATGCATGAGATGAAAAATTATTGTTATATTTATTTTTAGAATAAATTAATGAGATTTTTCTTCCTTTTTTCTCTTTTCTTTTTTGCATAACACTGCGTGAAGTCAGATTTTTTTTTTTTATTTCAAAGCGTACTATTTGGGTGAGAGGAACCAGAAGTTTTTGAAAATACGAAATTTAATGGGTTTTTTTTTTGAAAATACGAAATTTAATGTTTTTATGTTTTTCTTTAAATTGTATATAATATTCAAAAGTAAAGCATTAATTATTTTTATGAAGGCTTTATGAAGTCGATCCATGTTATATTGTTACAGTAATCATACTTTAAAAATTCGAATGGTGACTAATTAAAGAATTTATTAATTCTACAGATTTGAGCAAAACTGCTTGCGACCATAAGCAATAAATACGTGGTACGCAATAAACAGTACCTCAGCAACAGTACAGCAGCGCTCTGCCTCAACAGTACAAGATGTACTGTTTGAGACAGAGGAGCTATAACCTTTTGAAAATACGGCTTTTAAATCTTTAAAACTGAATGTTCAAAAGCACGGCATTGATTATTTTTTATCAAGGTTTTACGAAATCAATTCCTGTTATGTTGTTGTAGTTATTGTACCTTAAAAATTCGAATGACGAATAAACAAAGAATTTATTAACTCTACAGATTAAACTGCTTATGCAAAACTGCTTATGACCCTGAACAACACATGACATGCAATGAAGTGACCAGCGTACTGTTTGGGGAAGGAGAATTAGATCTTTTTGAAAATACGATTTTTAACACTGTTTTTTAAAATCGAATATTCAAAAGTATGGCATTGATTATTTTTATCAAGGCTTTATGAAATCAATTCCTGTTATGTTGTTGAAGTTATTGTACTTTAAAAATTCGAATGATGAATAAACAAAGAATTTATTAACTCTACAGATTGAACTGCTTATGATCCGGAACACCACGCAATGAAGTGACAAACGTACTGTTTGGGGGAGGAAAATTATATCTTTTTAAAAATACGATTTTAACCCTGTTTTTTAAAATTGAATATTCAAAAATACGGCATTGATTACTTTTTTTCAAATATTTTTTTAAATATTCTTTTTATTTCAAAGCGTATTGTCGAGTGAAAGGTATCAGAACATTTTGAAAATACGAAATTTAATGCTTTAAAAAATAATTTTTTTGTTCAAAAGTAAGGCATTAATTATTTTTATCGACACTTTACGAATCGATTCCTTTTATGTTGTAACAGTTATTGTACTTTAAAAATTCGAATGATTAATAAACAACATATTTATTAATTCTACAGATTAAACTGCTTATGACCTTGAGCAACTCGTTATAGTTAGTAAAGTGACAAGCGTACTTACTGTTAGGGGGTGAGGAACTAGAACTTTTTGAAAAAATACGAAGATATTTAATGCATTTCTTCAAAATTGAATATAATGCGAAAAAGTAAAGCGATGATTATTTTTGCCAAGGCTTTACGAAGTCGATTCATGTAATATTGATGCTATTAATTGGAATTAAAAATTTGAATGATGAATAAACAAAGAGTTTATTAATTTTACAAATAATAGCAACATTATTTCTGACACTGAGAAATACGTAATACTGAATGAAGTAACAATTACATATGAAATAATATGTGTGAGTTATTACAAAAATGATGAAAGAAAAAGAAAAAAATTCTCTTGCTAGTTAATTTTTAATTTTTTTATTTTCATGTAATTAAAAAATTTTCTTTTATTTTTTCCTAGCATAGAGAATGTAATAGTAATGAATTTTCTATGAACAAATTTTCTGCGATTTTTTTTTGTAAATTTTAAAATAATTTTTTTAAGGACAAACCATTAGAAAATGCATTTTCGTGTAAAATAGTGCTTAAAACATAAAATATGTCTATTAGATTCGTCATTAAATAAAAGTATTGCTCCCGAAAAGAGATTAAACTTTTCATAATTTAGTCAATTTTTTTTGTTATTATTATCAAACATTTAGAGTCAATAAGACATTAAACCTATAATTACATTATTATATTATATATATTTTTATCGCTTTATAATTTATCCTTTTCTAAAGCATATCCTTTTTTTAAAGCAGGGTATCTTAAATTATGGTTTCCAACTCATAGTAGGATCAAGCGTTAATTTTGAAATAAGAAAACATTGGTATCAAGTGGCCTTTCAATTTTTTTTCAATATAAGCAATAAAAATAATCTAAAACAACCATAGAAATGAATGAAAATTCATAAAAACTTTGAAAACAAAGCATGTTACTATATTATTTTTTCAAAAATCACAAATTAATACTTAATTATCCAGTCTGTGCCCTTCTTAAATATTTTGTGACCATATTGGTGATACGAGAGAAATAAGTTTAAGATGAATTAATTTAGTAAATTTTTGAAAAATAATTTTAATAATTTTACATTTTTAAATTACAAACTTCACCTTTTTCTGTGATAGAATGTATCATTACACATTCCTTTCTTTGATTATCTTTTATATCTGCCCTATGTATCACTTTAATTATCAGAAAACTGCACAAATTTGGCTGACAAAAAAGTACATAAAAAGGTCGTAAAATAAGATATAAATTGCCTAGGCTTCCCAGATTGATCAGACCACTCCAAAATGGTGATTGTTTGTCCTGAATTGGAGAAAAAGTATCCAGATTGTATTTAATATAAAATTAAATATTCCATCTAAATTTTTACTTAAGAAGCTCATATTAAAAAGATTAACTGGAGTTTATTTTTTAAATATTAAATTAAAAAAATTTAAATTAGAGAAAAGTAACAGGGAAAATTTCTATTAGACATCTCGAAATGTTCGGTACAGCCACAATTCTTAATTCTGTGTTAAATATCTTAACATTCCCTCGTTTCTCATTTATCAACAAACAGAAATTACAGAGGGCGAATTTGATTTTAACTTTGAAAACGTTAGTTTCTAAAGAATTATGATTTCGAGCTTCTAATACAGGTATTTTAAGGTATCATAAGAAAATGTTAATATGATTTATGTGGATGAATTGGCTTGAAGAGAAAGGGAAAATCGGAAGTAATAACAAATTGTATTAGTCATTATTATTCATATTACTAATTGCATATTATATTAGTCATTATTATTCATATTACTAATTGCATATTATATTAGTCGTTATTAAATAATATATTAATAATTATTAAATATAATAATAGTCATTATGAAATAGTATATTAGTCATTCTTTGTCATACACCAAATTTTATATAATATTAGTCATTATTAAATAATATATTAATAATTATTAAATATAATAATAGTTATTATTAAATAGTATATTAGTCATTCTTTGTCATATTCCGAATTTTATATAATATTAGTCATTATTAAATATTATATTAGTCATTCTTAGTCATACCCCAAATTGCATATATTAGTCATTATCATATATTATATAAGTCATTCTTAGTCATATTGCAAATTGCATTTTGTATTAGTCATTATTACTGATTATATAAATAATTATTAATAATTAAATATTTATGCTTCTTTAGCTGCTAATTAGCTATTTATGCTTCTCCTGATTTCTTTTGGAATTATTTAAAGTGCCATTTATTTCATTATTTCTGCATTTATTTTATTAATCTCTCTATTTAATTATTTATTTTTGAATCTTATTCAATCCTCAACTTTCATTTAGCGTCCAGAATTGTGGGGAATCTAGAGCTTCATGGATTGAAGCTTAGAAAATCTGGACTCTTCGGTACAAGTATAAGAAGAATAATTTGGAGCAGGCGAATTAATATTATAAAGTTTAAGCAATATAAAATCATACATACATCTAATCAGTCATTGTTTCTTTCAGTTCATCCAAAGAAGAGTAAATGATTTTTAAAGAGGAATTGATGTTTTTATACTTCAAAATTAAAGGCGAAAACAACTTATGAGCCAAAATAATCATAGAACAGGATATGCTGTAATTAGTAAAACGTGTGAAATTACTTACATATGAATATCTGCCAGACGGCTTTGAAGTCTTCTCGGCGGGTGAGATGTGTTTGAGAGAAATTCTTTAGAAAATTCTCCGCACCGTCGCGTCAGAAAATAATTTCTATTTTTAACGTTGTTTTTCTTTTTTTTCTACAAAGCAGGTCAACTCTGTCGATTTACGAATCGACGGAGACTTCCGATTTCTTCCTTTTCCTCGGTTAAAGGGAAAAAACGATTAGTTTTTGTTTTTCTTTAAAATCCCGATTCGTAATATACTTATTCAGTAGTAATTGCAGGTCCAAACGTTGAATCGAATCTAATTGCAAGCTGATAATCGTAAACACGTGGACATCATGTTTTTATCATGGAGTGCAATGGTGTGTAAATTACAGTTTTTTTAATCACTTTTATCTGTTTAAGTGACTTGATAAACATGTTTATTTCGGTGGAAGTAATGAGTCCTATTTACTAGTCGGTGCAGAGGTTTTAATGAATAAAGAAGGATATTAAGAGTGGTAAATCAAAATTAACCATGCGCTTGTATCCCTCTAAGTTCATTAGGATCTTCTTTCTCCCAGGAAAAACTGAGATATCAAGAAATTTTGCAAATTTTTATTCGAAAGTATAGGACCAAATTGCCTTTTCAATATGAATGTAAAATACTTAATCACTTTACTGCAAAAATCTCTTTAATCGAAGATATAATTTAAATCTGTTATTTAAAAAATTAATCCAGTATTTACATTCTTTTGTTATTTTATCAATACAAATGATTCACGATACCATCACTAAATCCATTAGATAAAAATCTGAATTATTGCTTTCAGTTTTGAAGTAATTTATCATACAATTTTATCACTTGATTTTTAACATTGTCAGTTTTCTAATGGAAATATATTTGGTCTGTAATGAGATTACTTATGATTCACAAATATTTCAAATCTGTATTCTGCTATTTTCTAAAATTTTCATATATTTTATTTCAGTTTATGCGAACATTTACGTTTTGAAAAGACGATTATTGTGAGATGGACATAATTTAAACATAATAATATGGACATAATGTAGTCAAATGACGACAGTGACACCACTTTTCAAACTTCTACACCACACTGACTCTCTGTTTGTTTCACTAGGGATTGGTGTGACATCTTCATCCTGACTGATTTTATGGATGATACTGTTACCCTTTCTTCTTGTTCTATACCTCCTTTTCTTTTTTAACCCCCTATTTGTAATTTTATCATCCCTGTTTTTGAAATTTCTCTTTGTAAAGTTTAGTCAATCATGTAACTGCAATTATTATGTTATTCTCTCCCAGCAATGTTAGGTGCAGAGTTGATGAACTTTTGAGTTCAAGCATCCGTTCTCAAAACAATAATTGATGACAGTTGAATTTTTGATTATGATCATATGTCTGACTTGAAAATACCAGACTAAGCTAACAGTTTCCAGTCTATAGGCCACCATAGATTGCTTATTAATGGGCCTAAGAATGGCCTTTTTATATTTCATTTGGGTGTTTCTTTTCTAAAATTGAAGACGAAAGTCAATAAATTTGAAATCCTCTTGAAGATTACCTAAAGAAATCTCAAGTATTATCAAATGAAGAAGCTAATGGGATAATCATGTAACCAGACTCTATTGCATTTTGGAGCAACATCATTGATACCGTCATCATTGATCTCAAGTATCATCAAATGAAGAAGCTAATTGAATAATCATGTAACCAGACTCTATTGCGTTTTGGAGCAACATCATTGATCCCGTCCTGGATAAATATTTGGCATTATCAAACTATTGTTAAACTTCCATTGAAATATTTATTGAGGTTCCAGACCATTTATTTGTGTGAATGAGTTGTAGTATTTTTGAGGACATAAATATAGAAACAAACTAAATATTGAAAGTGGTGGTGACTTGAAACTGACACTGTTTCATAATCCATATATATTGTTTTTCTAGAAAAAAGTAAATAAACAAATAATCCCAAATAAATTACTTTTAATAATCAATACATGCCATCACTTGCACTAATTACATTAACTCGATCCTAAATGGTAACATAAACTACATCAAATGAATAATGAATAGATAATATTAATTAACCTGGATGTTATTAATTAATTAGTTAACCATGGTGCTATTAATGGATTAATTAATCAGGGAGTTATTAATTAATCAGGTTGAAATGAATTTTTTGAACATAAAATATTTTTTAATTATTTTTTAATATTTTTGTACTAATAAATAATCATTCAATAGAGATAAAAATATTGAATAATGATAAATATGATAAGTCCGTTTATCAAAATTCCAATAACTTCTAAACTTGGTTAATGATTTTAAATGTAAAGAAATTGGTTTTAAAATTTTATTTATATCATAACAATTACGAATATGAAATTTTTTATGAGGTAGAAAATAGATAAATTCTATCAATTTAAAATATTTGATCCAAACAGTTATTTTTTAACCTACACAACACTAGTTAAGCCAATTTTTATTTATGAACCTGGATAAGTCACCAGTGTTCTCCTATTCCCCCTCCATTTCACTAACTGTTCAAAAATACTACTTGATTATAAATTCACCCATGAGATTAAGAAATAAACAGATTTATCCAACCATAACACTAAATTGGCTTTGCCAATTTTTACTTATGAATTTCGTGACCCTTGGATACATTCTTAATGGTCACCTACCCTCTACTTCCCTCCATTTTTGACAGAATTCTCAAAATTGCTGTTTCATTATGTATTCCCTAAGAGGGGAATATTATCAGAGTCCTTCAGCCATAGTTTTTCACCGATTTCGTCATTATTTATTTCATATGAAAACTCTTAACATCTAGTATGACACAAATTGTCTCCTACTTTCCTCTAACCCTCCATTTTCTGGACGTTTCACAAAATTAAGCCTTGATGTAGCCCATTCTTAGAAACTGGACCAATTTTGGTACCATTAGTCCTGAATAATTATCAAAACATTGAATACATAGCTAAACAATTAGAACAATCTGTGTTAGATATGTCAGTATAATTTAAAGCAGCACTTTCATCGCCGTGACGAGATGTAATCCACTGTATTAATAGATCTAAATTAGTATTATTAATATAGTGGGCAAAATACTTGTCTCCGAAAGCGGCAAGATTTCATTTATTATGGGAATTTTCTATAAAAATTAAAGTTTATATAAACGATTGACTATTATATGATCTTAGGAGATAAACTGAAATAAAAAAAATTACCACAAACACAAAATTATAAAGACTTGCTAGATAATGTTTTTTATGTTAAATAATTATGTAGTGTGGATTTATATAACCTAAACATTTTTAAACAGGCATCCTGGCATAGAGGTAGCGCGTCTATGGACATCCCTGGTTCGAGTCGAAGTTCGGGCATGCTGTTCTGTGTTCCGTCTAAAAGGTGTGTGATTGTGCCCCATTTAAAAAGAGGCTGCGCAAGCGAATGTGATGAATGAGTAGCAAAAGTCGAATTTTTGGCCCTAGTTAGCGCTACTACAAAACAAGAGACGCTGATTAGGCTTAAATCGCTGTCTACCTCAGCGAGCTTGTCCATACAACAACAACAAACATTATTATAATAAATACTTTAATGATTATTTAAACTCAGTAAATAAACGAATGTAAAGCCAAATCAGAGTTATTTAGAAACACAACTATAAATATTTGTAAAGCATTTTGTCGTGAGTTTAAGTTTTTTCATTCGATTTCTATTTATTTCAAACAAATATTCAGGTTGCATTAAATTTTTCTCGAGTCACATACAAGATAAAAATAAAATTTTGAAGGATTTAGCGTGGAGATGAAAAAAAGGAAATTACATTATTGCAGAAATTTCAAACTTCTAAAAATAAAAATAATAATTTAAGAATGCATTTAAGAATAAAAAGACTTCAGAAAATCGATTTCAAAAAAGCTCTTTTTTAATGTTGACGCATCATTTATTTTAAGTTTTCTATTTTTTGTTAAAGTCTTTAAAATCCATAATTAAATATTTAGTCACCGCATTTTACGAAATAAAAGTAGCTTATGATTTTTCATAATTAGAAAATACTTTTAAATTCTTCGAACAAAATTAAAAGAATACTGAAATAATCGGAGCGTAATAAATAAAGAGAGAAAAAAAGAAGATTTTATTAAAAAGCTGCTTTTATTCAGACAGGATTTTAGAATAACCATTAGCGTGGAATTAAAACATTTCTTTAGATTTTCATATAAATATTTGGTCAAATAGTTTTTGAATTAGTTACATCATTTTAATTCTGTATAAGAACTTTGTGAATTCGTTTTTTTATATAAAAATTATATGAGAGTAACAAAGGCACATAAAAATTCAGTATCTTGGAATCTTATTCATGACACGTCATGCATAAATATTGTCACCAAAAGGTTCTTTATCAAAAATTCCTTTTGGTTGAAATTCAATAGTCGGCGCTCTTTCATATCACCAAAGGATGCCAAGTTGACAATATCTCGTAGAGAAAGGGCATTGGTGACATAGCATCGATTGACGTAATAAAGGAATACCAGCTAGCAGATTTCAATCAAATGGAATTTTAATATAGGTCCTTTTTCACTATATTACGATATATTAATTAAATTGATTAAGGTATCCGAACACGTTAAAAAGGTCAATTTTCGCTAAAAATGACATTTTTAGCAAATTCTATTAGAAAATTTAGACCAGTCTTTGAAACTTCCAAAACAGGTTTACTTTTGCTTCTTAGTTAATTAGAATATTAACGATAATATTTAACGTTAATTAGAATATTA
>JAOUZG010030836.1:0-15889 GCA_026289955.1 Argiope argentata | reverse complement strand
TAGAATATTAGCGATAATATTTAACGTTAATTAGAATATTAACGATATTATTTAACGTTAATTAGAATATTAATAAGATATTAATATTTTCGTAATGATTAGTAAATTGGAGATGGACATTTAAATCACTTGAAATACCAATTTAAAGCCCAAGATCATGTTAAAAATTTGTATAAACACAAATTTAGTTTTAAATACGGAAATGTTTTAGCCCGGCAAAATGGAAAATGCCAATGAGAGTTTCAAAGATGTTTTATGGAAATGTGTACCTAAAGACGTCTTTGTTAAGCTTCAAACCCTCAAATTAGGAGCATTTATTTCTGTAATACATTTTAATTCAGGTTTTATAGGATTACTAAATATACTTATGGTTATTGGGGTGTATCTTAGTGAAAATGCAGTTATAGCATTTACTGAGCTCGACAAAGTCAAAATCAAAAAAATCTAATCGGAATTCACAGCCAAATACAAAAATTTCCAGAAAAAATGATTACAAAAATAAATTTATTAAAAATTGAAGAGGATTACGGTATAAACTATAAATGCAGGGAATTTTAAGTATGTACACATATAATTTATTATTAAAAAAATTACTGTATACTTTGAATACGTTTTTCTCAAAATTGATTTTTACTTATTTTTTGCTTACTTCAAAACAAATAACTTGAAATATCGTAATCATATTACCATGAAATTTGGTGGAATTTATTTTTATACTATTTTATTGGGAATGAACTAAACGAATTTATATTGAGTGAATTTTTTTTTTTTTAAATTGGAATATATTGTTTGAATTATGTCATCATAAAGTTACTAAAATTTTCCTGATAAAGCTTCGACTGGTTCTAAAATTTTTATTTATTTTTATAACCATACTTTTGTTGTTAATCTCCTAGAGAAAACTATGATGTTTATTGTGGTAAAAGTTTTGTTCGGATGAGAGCAATAGTTTTTGGTGTAGTCATTTTGAAGTTTTTAAAGAATTTGCTTAAATGTATGCTATTAAATGCCAATTAAAAAAATTATTAATGTTTATTTTAAATATTAGCATCCTGTTACTAATTTTGAATTGTTCTAAATCCAGAAATATGGTTAAAGTATGTCTACACCACGATTTTTCTAAAAAAAGTGCTCCTAATGTGTTCGGATACCTTAACTATTTTTTATTCAGAGCGATATCGAATTTTTACTTTCTCATATTCCAAGTATGCAAAAAGAAAGACAGCGGGAATTTCTGCGCTTTATGTCAGAAAAATGCAATTTTAGAATTATGTCAGTGTGTCTGTCACTGTATCTGTATGTGAGCAAAATATCTCAGAAAAATGTTAAGCTAGAGAGATAAATTTTTTAGGTGGTTTTAACAACACATCTGTTAATTTCTAAATTTGGATGAAATTTCTCCGCATGATTTGAATGTTTATCTATCTGTATGTGTGTATTCATATGTAGGATATAAATGGGGAAAAAGTAATACATAATTTTATCAATAAACCTGTTATTTATGGGCGCATTGAATTTCGGATCATATCCTTCAAAAGAAATATCATCTTCTGGCCAGTTTGTTTTGTATCTATATGAACGAGATAGTTCAAAGATGAAAAGAATTCTATAAATTAAATCTATGCCTTTTTGTTGCTAAAAATGTAGATGAGTATTAAAATTTGCATCGAATTGCTAAAACGTAAAGCATCCAAGATAAATACTCTGTTTTTCTTTATTATATTTCGAAGCACAAAACTCACCATTTTGAATTCCGTCACGCAAAATGGAGGGGTGACTCATGCTTGCGGAATGCTGTGATTTTCGGACTCCCTCCCTACATTATTCGAACCCGTTATACGTTCAGGGGATACATAGGAGAGTATGTGGAGAACAGAAAAAAACTTTCTGATTGTCTATGTTTGCAAAAAAAAAAGTATTAAAGGAAAATCACTTTTACTACTTTATTTTGCCACACTCATGCTTATAATCATAATGATATATGTAGAAAATATGATTCATTTCATTAGGCTTGCCTTTATTTATTCATAACGGCTTAAAGTCTGAATAAAAAGTGCAACAAAACTGTTATACGTTTTAAAAATTCTGATTTGTACTTTATTTGAATTTATTTAATTACTAGCAATTTAAGGAGGGCATTATTCTGACAATCACTGCTACAATATTTTTTTCTAGATTAATTATTAAAATTCTCAAAACTGACTTCCTCGCCAAACTTTTTTTAAAATAATTGTTAACTATTATACCATTATAAACGGTTACACAACCGAATCGTTAAAGTTTAAGTCTCTCTTTTTTTGTGTAATCATCTGTAAAATATAATCGGTTTTGAAAGCCAGATACCAGAATGAATAATGGTTCTTGCTTAATTTGGCACCGGAATATTTCTGGCAATATTCTTGCATATAAAAAGTCACAAATAAAAATCTTTTCCCAGCAATTACGATTTTTTCATCGCAAATATTAATTTTATCACATTTACCTAGCCAGCGAATCTGTAGATTTACGGATAATAACTGGAGATACCTCCAATGACTAATGTTTGATATTCAGGCAATTAAATTTAATCATTTAAAAGCATAAAATGAAATAATATTCTTCTAAACATGCAATTTTTAGCACAAATAATCTTTAAATTATAAAGTCAATAAGAATGTCCGAAAAAATGTCTTATTTACCGATGGAGATAAAAATCTGACTTCAATTCGATAAAATATTTGTGTTTTTTTAGGCATTTTCGCACGTTCTTTGAACATTGGATTTTCTTGATAAGCTAAGCAATTAGTGGTTCAATAAAATAAGGGCAATTTTCTGCGATAAGTGATAGGTCACTGATGATGAAAGGCATAGAGGATAAAGAAATTCCTTTGAACATTGAACACAGTCTCGTTAAAACTCTAGTATAATTCTTGAGTTGTTAGAAGGCTCTACAGAGCTAATTAAAGTGATAATGAAACGAAATACCAACAAAATTGTAAAAGAATTACTTTCTGCTTTCAAAGTAAGAAAGAAATGAACATAAAAAGTGAAACTGGTAAAATTTCAGAATGGAGTCAGTTACCTTCATATTATTTTTAATTATTGTTTCTTTTGACAGATTGCTTGCTGGTAAAAATGCATTCAACAACATCGCCAAGAGGATATGTATGAACACAGAAACTAAGCTTTATTGTGACAACTAAGTAACGTATTAGTGGCAACTAAGAATTATAGCAAAATATATTTTCGAATATATTTTGAAATTGTATTAAAATTAGAAAATAATTATTCGGAAAAATAACTAGTTTGTCTGAAAAGTCAATTTCTTGTATTTAAAAGTGGCGCTAAAATGGTATAGGTGTGATAATATGCTCCAAAATTATCGAATTAAAGTTATTTCATTAAAAATTAAATTTAAAAGTCCCTTTCTTAATGAGTATCTACTACCCAAGAAATAAATATGTGCCATAACTCGGAGTTTTTGGTACAATGTAAAGCATTTTTTATCGTGTTTGTCGCATCATGCAGATGCAATTAGGTAAACAATTAGGCATCGGAAAGTATTCAGCTCATAAACAATGTAGTCTTAAAATAACCTTTTTGAGTTTTCTCGAGTGTTCTAATTAATTGGTGCTACGTAAAGGGCCCTTTTTATTTTTCTAAAACATTATTTTCTAATAGTCATCCTACATGATTTCAAAAGGAAATAAATGTAAAACAAATTACGATAGAAATATTTTTTATCTTTTTTTGTTGATGACATTGACATTGGCACCTTTAAGAAGATATTCCCATATGGTAAAATTTGCAATACTTTCTAATTCATTTTTATTAATTCCAAAACATCTTATAGAACTATTCTATTCTTTTAAGTTTCTTTAATAAAAAAAGAAAGAAATACCAAAGAACTCGGGCTTATATCCTCCAAGAAAATTTTTGTTTGAGTTCTGCAGAACTTAGCATTTTTCACAAACCAGGGAAATTCTAGACAGCTTCAAGCGTCTCTTTGTAAGGTTATATGCCTGTTGCCATTTCTTGCTTCTAAAAAGATAAGCATCTTCAAAACTTTCTCTGGAGTATCAAAAATAAGGAGAGAAAGACAACACAGAATTTATTGACGTCAATTGTCTTCAGAAAAGAAACTTCTTCATGCTTTAAAGCTATATTAACATGCTCAAGTTCAAAAGAAGAATCCTTTGTCAAAATATCAACGGCTTCATGGTCACTCAAACTAACGCGAGAAGGAATATAATGTAATATACCCTTTGAAAGCGGGTTAATAAAATTCACGCTTATTATACCACCTTTGCGTCTCCCATACTATTTTGGTCTATTCTAAATGCTGAACAGAGGTGTGCTTATTCTCCTGTCCTTGAGATCCAACACATCCTTAAAGTCGATAGAATTTACATTTTTTCTATTTAAAATAACATCTGATCTAAAGATGTAACAGAAGACCTTTTTTATGTTTCTATAAGTAAATCTAAATTCTTCAAATTCGTAATATTTGTGTAATTGATAGAAACCCACAATCTCCTTTTTTTTACCATCATAGTGCATGTGGAATGTGGATGATAATTTCCAGTGATAAAGGCCTGAAAAAGGTGAAATTCTGGTACTTTCATTAAATTTAATGTAAAATTAATTCATTAAATTTAATGTAAAATACAATTTGGAAGATAATACCATTTGGAAAAAGGGAAGGTGATGTCACTCACTGAATGAAAATGGACAGGAAGTATGTTACTGAAAAATGACTTCTAGTCCAAGAATTCTACGGAGTAAAGTGAAGTAGATACATTTGGGAGTCAGATTCCAAAGCTTTAATTTTTTTTCGTAATTAGAGAAGTTCTTTTTTTAAATCTTAATGTAAAACTTATTAAATTAAATGTAAAATTCAATTTGGAAGGGAATACCATTTTTTTTTAAAAAAGGAAGGTGATGCACTGACATAATGAAAATGGACAGGAAGTATGTTATAGAAAAATGATTTCTAGTCCAAGAATTCTACGGTGTTAAGTGTAGTAGATACATTTAGGAGTTAGATTCTAAAGCTTTAATTTTTTTTTTTCGTAACTAGTGAAGTCCTTTTTATCTACTTTATCCTTTTTATGAAAAACGACTTCTAGTCGTAGAAATCAACAGTATAATAAATGAATTGGTAGTCAGATCCCAAAGCTTTAATTTTTCTTTTTAACAAATGAAATTCTTTTTATCTTATAAATTTTCAGATATTTATTGAGAATGGAATATATATTTCAGGTTTATTATTAGAGGTTTTATCATGCATTGTCTTCTATTAATCGTTTTTAAATGCCAATTGCTTTATTGATTTGAATCTGAGATTTTTTTAGAGATAAAAACTAGTTACTTACAAATCTGATGAGTTTTTTCTCAAGGTTTTTTTTTCTTTTAATGAAAATTTGATATGAAGAAAAAATTTTAAACTCACTCAATGAGATTTTTTTTTATGTAAGTGTATCTATATTATATATAATGCTTAGGTTTCTTTATTTCAACAGAAATGGGTGAAACTGTGTTTAATTCAGTGAAAAAAAATGAGTCTTCATTCCAATTAAAATGTAATTTACTTTGAGCTTAATATTTTCCTTTTATTTTCCTTTTAACAAATCTTTTTCTCGATTTTACAACGGTCTCATTAGTTACTGGTTTATAAAGGATTATACAAACTGAATGTCATTAAAAACAATACTCTAAAGTAAAATAATTTATAGTCAAATTAATTCTCATCTTTTAATTTTTTTGTAATCGAGTCATACTAACTTTTAATCCCAAGAAATGTTTTAAAGAAATCGTAACGTGATTTGGTTGAATTCTTTTCCTGAAAACGGTAAGTAATTTTATTTTTGATTTAATTAGTTTTATGTTATAAACGAAAAAAAATGAAATCGGAACTTTCGAAAAAGATTCAACAGTTTTCTTTTTTATACTTTAATTAAGATTATTTTAATAATGAATAATGATCCTACAAACTCTCTTATTGATTTTATAGTTAAGTATTAAACTTTTTCCCAATGGAATGCTGTTATTCAAAGGATTTTACAATTTAATGATAAATTATAATTTATTTGTTGACAACATAAAGCATTTACAAATACTAATTATCTGAAAGTATTGACAAGCTAAATAGAATGAGAATATTCATAATTTATACATTAGGAAAGAGACTGTAGATGAATTACTTTCATCTAAATGAAAGAAAGAAAATTATAAATGGCTATATAAAGATAGGTGAAAGTATTTTTCTATTCTATAAATTCAAAAAATTCAAACATTTAGAAATGGTTAAAATTTTTTGACATAATTCATTATATTTTGTCACTTAAAATTATAAATTTTTTTCTAAAATAGAGTTTTAGCAATCTGTAACGATAGTTGAAACCAACGGGGAGTAGCTCAATGGGTAAAATGCGAGAATTTCTGTATTTTTCACTGTAAATTGAAGAATGCGAGTTCAATTCTTGTGGAAATCAATAATTTTTTGATAAATTATTTATAATAATCATAATTATTTAATAAAAAGTAACTAAAATAAAAATAATTGTTGACCTATGTAGGAATTGACTGAATTTTTTTTATGCAAACTGATTTGACTTGTCTTGTTTTAACTAATTACAAGCATTATTCAAATTTGATGAATCAGGAATGGTGAATTCTCTTATCGAATTTATTTCTTTAAATCACTAATTCTTTAATTATGCATTCATAATCAGTTCTGTGAATTATAAATTTATATATTTCTATATTCAGTCAATAATAACGAGTTTGTGATGACCGAGGGATGGAATACTGCTTTCTGGTGCAGAAGGGAGCCATAATACACAGTCTTTCAATAGTTAAGACATAAGTTGTTTTTTGACGACGATTATAAGAAGGATGAAATTAAAATACAAAATACATAATTTACATTAAATAACAAAATTAAATTTAGTAAATATAATGACAAAATTATACTCATATATCCTTTTTAAAACAGTATTAGATATTTAGAAATCGGAAATAGTTATTAACATGAAAAATTAGGAACATTTCTGAAATGTTTTCCATTTTTAAATTGACGTCTAGATTTTTAGCATTCGATTTGAAAATAATTTTGGACGTGTCAAGATGAAGTTGTTCAAATGATTCTTTAAGAAAAACACATGAATGCATAGACGTAAATCATCATTATGCTAAAAACCTGTAATTTTGCTACCCAGCACGAATAGCGTCATCGTAAGAAAGACCGTTTTACGATCATCCCTGTTGTGGGCTGAGCGGGTGCCACATCAGTAATGTCAGAATTTGGCGACAAACTTAGCGACTTGGTGATGAATTTGGTGATTTTGGCAACAAAATGGATATTGCTGGAAATTCAAAAATTTTAGCGATATGTCCGATAGAAATTGAAATGTGCCCCGATTATCCCAGAAGGTTCTCGGCCCGCCTCCCAGGAGCCATAAAAAGCCGGCAATCTCAAGGTGCCGATCTACTGAAATGGAAGGTGGATTCTGTCTGGTCGCTTTGTGTGCTGTGGTCGATTTCTACTTGTGGGCTACTGTCTGTTCTAGTTATGTACTGCTATGTGTTCGTCTCGGCTGTACATATTCGCCATCTGTATATTCGTTGTCTCTGTGTTAGTGTCAAATAAACGTTGTTGTTGCTTTCTTCTGAGGTTTGCTGATTTCTTCACGCCATACTCTCACTATGAGCGAAACCGGTGATCCGTAGCAATCAATTGATACTTTAAGCGTCATCATGTCTTTTGAAGCATGATCTAAAGATACAAGAATGAAATCCACTCCGGATAACCGAAAATTCAGCTTTAAGAAAATCTGTATCAGTTCGGCCACGAGTTAAAACCTTTTCTGAAGTCGTTCTTTAGCGGTTTCAGGTCAAAGAAAGGCAGTAAGTACAACAGGAATGCGAATACACATAACGGTAATCCAAAAGCTTCATTTGCACTAATATCTATATGTTCGAAAATTATTTACCTGTGTTTCAATCAATTTACTGGGTGGATATCTTGTTTGGTTAGATAAAAGTATACATCATTTGAATCAGGCACCTATATTTCAGTCAAATTTAAAGAAATATTCGAGTTCTGCTTGAGATAGAAGGAAGTACCAGATAATTCCTATTCAAAATATTTGAAATGCATACTTTTCAAGGAAAGACAATGATTATTGCATTCTCCCTGATCACTTTAACCTACATGTGTTTCACAAGGGAATACTGATTACTGAAGAAACAGTGGAATGCGATGTTTGGTCCACGTTTTTTTTATGCTGTTGCCGTGACTCATCATTTCATTTTGATGAAGAATTATGTTCTACCTCATCGAGTGAAACATGACAAAAAATATGCTGAAAATCTAGGTAATGGATTGACCAGATCGTTCTCTGAATCTTAATCTTATCGGGCATTTTATTGTTACCTTGGAAAATAAGTGGCTTCTCAGTCTTCAAGGTCTGTGAATGTGCTTGAATGGAAATTGGACCTTGTTTCATCTTTGTTTTCCACTTTGTTTCAGTTACCTTATTGATAGTCGGAAAGGAATGAATTATATCTAAGTGAGGGTATATAATTTATTTAAATACATTTGTAAAAATAATGTAGCATGCATTTAATAATCACACATATGTAAACAGACGATAATCATAGAAATACTTCAAACGAATTTCATTTTTTATTCATATTTGTACATAAATTAAGTAAAAAAAAGAATTTAGCTTTTTATTTTGGAGATAAATGTATGTTGCATAATATCATAATTTTAAACTAAACAATCAGTGGATTATTAAGAAGTCATATCTTGATTCTCCGACCCGCCTTAAGACACACGGATTTAAACCACTAGGGCTGAATGACCGGATCGCCGCAACAGCAACACTGGTGTTAAGTGTGGTTGAGTCCTAATGACCATAACCGGCCACGGTACAACCCTCCCCGAAGGAAGTAAGTTCCGTCATCGAGGCTAACCAACACCTATTAGTGTACTCTCTAGGGTGGCGAGATGCAACCACCATGCCGAAAGCATTTCATCCTCATTTTGAGGTGCCCCTCCCATTGGGGATGTATTAAAAAACTTTATTTGAACTAGCTTTTTTAAAGAAAATTTTCTTACAATAAACAGAACTAACCTTTTACAAAAGTAAGACAGATCACATTGTTGACTTAAGAGAAAAGCAATATAAGCGTTATATAGCTATCAATTCAAGTCCTACTACGTACAGTGACAAAGTTGGCAATACCTAAAAATCTACGAAGATCATCTCATAGTTGAATAACAAAGACATATGCATAGTGCTATTACACGTAGATTTTCCTGCATTATTAATTTGATTTGTCATTTGCTATAACACGTTTCAGTCTCGTGAGCCTATTTTTCTGTACGTACTGTTGTGTTTCCCATTCAAGCCTCAGAGAACAGCAGTGGTGTATTTAGAAATAATTCAGCCTTAGGTAGAGCTCATTATGAACTCATTAAATAGAGCTCATGAGCCCTCTTTTAAAAACTATCAAGATGATTGTATATTTTACAAAATTTTAGCGTAATGAATTTGTAAATGATTCGTTTTAGTTATTTTTTAAAAAATAACTTTGTGAAAGACTATGTTTTTATTTATTCATTTTTAAAGTGTATATTGAGGAAAAAAGTTACAAAAAAATTCTCGGGGAAAAACTAATTATCCTTTTTAGCCAGCGACTTCATTTCTTAGAAATAAATGTAATTGGTAATTGTAATAGAAAGTGACAAACTTCTAACCAATCTAACAATTAATTAAATTTTAAGTATTTAATAATGATTTATGCAATTTAATACAAGCACACATTTTAGCTCAAATATTATATAATTTATAGGTAGTTAGGTTAATGACTATTTGCAATGACCTAGACAGTCTAGGCAGCTGCATTGATTACCTAGTCGGATATTCTCAAATTGAAAACAGTGATAAAGGATACAGCATAAATATGTTATTCTTATTATCATTCAAATTTTTCCTTCGAGTTTTACTCTATTGTAACAACAAACAGCGTTTGGATGAAAGAAGATAAGGCCAGTTATAATTTCCAGGTAATTACTAAATTGTACAATATTTATATAGTAAATCTTTTAACGAGTTAAATATCTAACAAAAAAATTCATTTTTAATAAATTTTAGCAATTTTTTTTATTGTTTTATGTTTTAATTTTTTTAAAAATATTTGTATGGATTGAAAATTTGAAGAAACAATAGGACCACTCAGTTTTCTTAATGTTATTCTAAATTTATTTTTACTCTCAAACAGTTATTAAATGGTACAAATGTTTTTCCAAACGATTTGAATTTATTGGAATTCAATTGTAAAAGCTAATAATTTTATAAAAAAATTTAAACTGCCCATGTTAATTTTACTAATGCAAACGATATTATTTATTCTCACTATATGTTTCGACAGTATACTTTCTATTATTCGTTTGATAAAAATATTCTTTATTCTTCGTTGTTTTATTGATATTTTATTGCTCTTATTTTTATAACAAATGCTTATTAACGTTATTTCTGTTTTCGGTTAAAAGCCTCTTTGTTCGTGTTTTAACAGTTACGGAAAGAGGAAAAAAGCTGTGTGAAGAGGTGAGGTAAGATGTTTTTGTTTTAGAGAACATGTTTGAATTTGCTAAGAATTTGCAGAATGAATAAGGCGACCAAGAAATGCTGTGAGTAAATTTTTGGAAGATCATGGACCTTATACTATACATAAATGATCTGACAGAAAACCATCTCTTTCTAATCAATTAAAAAACGCCAAAAAATTAATCGAGTCTATTCTCAACATCAATTCTCTGTCCAAATTTTAAAAAAAGAATTGAAATCGTCTTGTTCAAGTAGAACTGTGCTTAATCTACTTATAAAATCTACGCATGTAAAATATACCGAAATAAGAAAACTTCCTCCACTTATATATTGAATATTGACCTTGAAAATAAATGGAATGTCTAAATTTTCTCAGATGAAAATAAATCTATTTTGGATAGATCTAACGTCTTCAGATACTCTTAGTCCGGTTTACATTGTGAAAGAATAGTTCTTCTAAATGCCAATTCGGTGATGGTTGTGTTATGGTTTGGGGAGATATTTTCTCCTAATGTAACAACTCCAATACCCTTTTTGAACCAAAACCTACCTTTGGAACAAATCAAGACATGTTTATTCAAAAATTATTACCAGCAGCTCCTCTCATAAATAATGGATTTATATTCTTCGACAAGATAATGTCTCTCTCCATATGTCATCATGTTCAAAGTTATGGTTTTAAGCAAAAGATGTAGAATGATTGGATTGGTCATCTAAAAGCCCTGAATTGAACCTCAAGGAAAATTTCTGGAACGTAATGATTACGAAATTTATGGAACGTAATAATAACGAAAAAACTTTTAGAAAGACTTGCAGACTCTATCACATTTCGATTGTTAGATTGTTTGTGCAGATTTAAAAAAGATGAAAAATTAACTGTTTTGTGAGCCAAATTTGTATCTGGCTTTATTTTATTTTGGAATATTCTTTCTGTGTAAAGGTTAAGCATTAGTAAAACTGTGATAAATTAAAATGAAATTTTATTCAAAGAAACTTCAAATATTGAATTTTTTTCCCATTGTTTTGAAAATTGTAATTCTCTACAAGAAAGAGTTCAAAATCTATAAATGGTTCTTCGCTAACACTCTCTTTTTTCCAGCAATGTATTTCTTATTTATTTATTTATTGCGGATGATGATAAATAAATAAGCAATTCAAAAGAAAAATACACTTACATGCTTCCTTTATGGATATATGAGGCTCCTGATCAATTTAATCCTCAGACATGCTTCTAATCATCAGTGGAGAATCACGCGACGTCATTCGCTAAGCCTATCTATTAAGTAAATGAGTCCTTCCGCGGATCATCATTCTTACTCATCACGATGAGGTAATTTATGCATATTTTGCTCTTTCCTCAAAAAAGAAAAGTGAATAAAAAGAAGAATCGTCATAAAATCCCGCTGTCTGAGTAAAGCTGCTTGAGAACTTGTGACATACCTCTACAAAGCGTCTGAGAGAGATGATTATAACTTTCGATAGACTGTCTCTAATTATTTTTCTCAGACTCATTCCGATTTGAACTTGGAATTTTTCTTTCCAGAACGAAAAAACATAAGTTCAAAGTAAACTTTACGCCATAGATGAGTGGTTTTAAAAAGTCTTAAAACTGATATCTGTGAGAAAGCAAATCCTCGGCTAGACGGTAGATTTACATTTACCGATTAAGATGACTGTTTATAACAGAATATTAAAGAAACAAATTTTTATCTGAAGTTTGTAGAAATATAAAAATAATTAACATGAAAACTTAAAAAAATTATCAGTGCATTAAAAAGAAAAAAACTAGCAATTATCTGAAAGTGGAAACAAAATTTGCAAAAGTTAAGGCGCATATACAAATGCTCGAAATAAATAGGAATTTTATACTCTCTGGCAATCTATATTTATATAAAAACATTTAAGAACTCTTTGCTTTTAATTATATTTTAATGATGTAAGGAATTCTATCTTTCTCAATTTTTTGACTGAGATGCATGTTTTTACGTTTTTTGTTTGGTCCTTCAAATTTTTGATAAAAAATAATTTTTTAATATATTGATAATTTTTTTTATTTTTTAGGCATATTGCTTTCAAGTTTTTATTCTTTAGTATATTTACCAATGATCTAGTCACTTTATTTTTTGAGTCATTTCAGTTCAAATGTCTTCACTTTTATTCTCATAAAGCCTTATTAGGTATTGAACTCTAGGCCCTCTAGCATTGCATCAAAGTTAGCAAACTACCTTACCAAATTAGACAGCTTTCTTAAAATTTACATCCTCATTCTAATGATCTAAATTTTCCTTTTGTGGAAAACTACCTTCTGCTAACTTTTTTGATTTCTAATTTTTATTCTTACATTATATTTTATTAATATTCAGCAAAAATATCAAATATGCTAATTTATATTAGTAATATTCTTATTTCGAAAGTAACTAATTCACTTCCAGTCATCTAATAATATTGCTCATCTCTTACTATTTAAATTTTTAAAAAAATCAAAATACAGACTTAGAAACCCAAATCGATTTTAATAGAAATTCTCTGCATGTATCAGAATTTTTATCACAGACATTATATTTTAACTTCTAATGAATTCTTTTTTTAAATATCTATTGTGTTTTAATTTGTTTGTAATACTGTTGATTTCTCATAAAATGTGTTGTTTCCCACGTTTTGCTACACTAATAAAAGCGGATATAAAATATTTATACTTTTATTATTATTATTTTTAATATATTTCATGTTTTATAAATATAACAAATTTTTAAAATTAAAAACTAAATTAATTTAAAAATCGGCTTCTAGATGGCGCTAACAGTATGTTATTAATTCTCAGTTAAATTAATTCAGTTAATTGATAATCAAGAGTTTGAATTTTTTAAAAATATCTTGTTGTCATCGAGGAAAATTATTACACAAAATATATTTTAGAAATCAATACTCCAGGAAGTGAGTGAATGTCTTTTGAAAAATCCCTACGGTATAAACATAAAATATTTCAAGTTAAGCAAAAGTTTTGATTGAAATTAAAAATAAAGCCTTTTGTTAATCAATAAATAAAACACAGCGTATTTGAATTGAATATTTCTTTAAATTAAATTTGAATTTTTCAGTGTTTCTACTTTACCCGTTCTCAAAATTATAGCGGAAGAAAAATGAACTCCATTTCAAAAATTTAGATTTTCTTGATATCATCGTCATCATTATTTAGTTTTCTTTGTCAAAAATTAAGTAATAATTATTTATTATTTTTAGAAATATTATGAAGGAGAAATGAGGAATTTGCATATTGTTTTAGAAGCGAGTTGATAAAGCCCCTATTTTTACACAATTAAAATTCTACATAATTATACTCACTTATATAAAACGAAAAAAAATTAAAAAATTAAAAAAAACTGTTATTGTAATTTAAAGATTTTACTTGTGCATGTAATTACTTGACACAATTACTAGCATCTATGATTTGAAAGAGACTGCCACGAACTACTTTTTGCTTTTTTGCATTATCAAATTAATCTAAGCAATCAAATTGCTAATTGAAACTGGTTTAATTCAAAATTTTTAACATTTAAATTTACTGTTCTAAATAGTGACAAGAGGAATTCGTTCATTAATGAATTCCTTCATAATTTTCAATGTCAATATTCTGTTAACTTAATTGAAGTTTTTAAAAATCCAATTTTATTAACGTATTAACCAGTAAAATGTTTAAAAATTCTATTTATTTTCTACTTTTTAATTTGGTTTCCTAAATTCACTACCAGGTGGCGCCACGGATACGTAATAAAATTTGAATTAAATTAATGATTAACTGATAATTAAATTATGAAATTGTTAAAATAGTGTATTGGCATCGATAACATAGACAATAAGTAAGTAACCTTTCGGTTCTTTAAGATATGAAGCGGTAGCTGAAAAATCAATTAACAAATTCCCTCTTTATTCAAGTGACACAATACAAGATAAATAAAAATGTTTAAAATTGCAAAAAAAAAACTTTATTGATTCAAAATATTTCTGTAATTAAATTCTGATTTGAAAAATTAATAATTAATTCATTAAATTCTTTTTTTTCCCTGACATAATGCTTCCTTTGTTTATTTCATTTTTCTACTACATTTTTTTTTTTTTTTTGCTTTGGTAAAGAATATTTTTTCAGTTGAAAACTACGGGGAGGGAGACTGAAAGTAAAAGAAAATCTTTACTCATAAAATGTTGCTTATTGTTTTAGAAACAAAAACTTAAATTTAAATTAGAAATAAATTGTTAGGTTTCGTAGTTATGGCTCAAAATTACTGTGATACTGCTGTATGATTCATCACAACTATATAACATGAGGAACTATTTATTCACCAACAGTGTAATACTCCATAAGTTAATTGCTTTATTGAAAATAATTTAATTGTTTAATCTCTAAAATTTGACATGTAACATTCATTTCTGAGAAAAGTTTCTTTTATACTGTTATTAAAAATTATTTAGTCACTGTTATTAATTAATTGTTTAGTTACTGTTATTTAAAAAATTAACTATTTAGTTTTTGTTATTAAAAACTAACTATTTAGCTGCGGTTATTAATTAATTATTTAATTACTATTATTGAAAAAATTAACTACTTAGTTACTATTAATAATTAATTGTTTAGTTACTGTTATTAAAAAAATTAACTACTTAGTTACTATTAATAATTAATTATTTAGTTACTGTTATTAAAAATTTAATATAATTAAGTTTTAATGACAGTAACTAAATGTTACTGGTATTAAAAATTAATTATTTAGTTACTGTTATTAATTAATTATTTAGTTAATTATTATTAATAATAAAAATTATTTAAAAATAATTATTTAGTTACAAACATTCGGTTCTCAATTAGATATATTACATCCGTTTCGGTTCATCTAATTAAAATAAGATTTCATCTGACTATTTACTAAGCAATAGTGTCATAAAACACTCCAATACACTTCTAAATGTTCTTTGTTTGATATCAGCTGCTGTCATGGAACACTGCATTAAAAAAAAAATTCCTTTTTGTCTTATTGTTTCTAGCAGAAGGTGGGTGAACTGTTACTACAAGTCGTATGTCAATGCGGAAGGCTTTTCTCTACGCTGACTTTTAGTATTCGATAAAAAAAGAAGAAGAATTGGTGCTCACTACTATGGCAGCTGTACGAGATATTTATAGATGATTTCTTTTCGCAAAGCGGGAGCGGTTCCAAAATTACCACAGCATTGATGATTGGCTGTCACATTGACAAATCGAATTTTCCCCTCTAGAATCGACTGTTTATCTAAAAATGACC
>JAOUZG010030816.1:200860-214530 GCA_026289955.1 Argiope argentata | reverse complement strand
AAGGAAATGGTGCCTATTTTTATTTCAAGATTAAATTGGCAGTTTAGGTGTAGATGTTGGAAGCTGCAGGATCCATTAAATCCCGGATAACTATTCATATATTTCTGGGTTCGGTCTTGTAAAAGATATTTTAAAAGACCTGAATTTTACCTATTCACGTTGTATCTGAATTTTTTAAAAAAAGGGCTAGCATCCGTGGTCAGTATTACATTCAGCATGATATAGTGTCCATGGGATAATGCTTATAAGAAGCTGTTTTAAATTTGAGAATATAATGTCTGAAATAATGTCACCGAGTTGATTCTCTGTTTTTAAATGTTCAAGACTTATCCTCAATTGAATGTATAACAGATTTAATCATGTGGAAGAAAGTGTATAATTATTACTTTGCAATGATTTAATAATGTGATGGCGTTTAACGTTCGAAATGCTTATTGTGTAAAAATGGTGAAATTGAAAATTTCTTAACTCATTCATTTTAGAAGGAGACATTTTTGATAAACACATTTTAGATTTTATTGTCGATGTTCAAAAATTAGGAAAACTATGTAATTTTACATCTTCCCAAAGAGAAAGGCCAAAATATTTATTTTAATGAAGCAAAATCGTTTCGTTTTTCTTTAAAATTGAGTTATATCTTGTAATTTGGTGTCTAAATTTGAAAGTTCTGTAATGATACATAATTTTACCCATTAATTTCTTCAGTAACGCACGATAAAATTTTCATATGAAATAATTCTTTTAAATGATATTAAAATATTCTGTTGTTTTGATGGTCTTTATTGAGTGCTGATCATTATTCATGTTCGTTTTTATTTAAATTCCTTGTATGCATCTTTTTAAAAATATGTGTTGTAGATTGAATTATTTATATTTCCTGATATTGCTATTTAAAATAACGTTAAAGAGGTGTCTTTATCATTTAAATATTGAATAGCTTTAAGAAAGGAAATTTGACCTATTTTTATTTCAAGATGAAATTAGCAGTATCGGTGTAGATGTGTTAAGCTGTATGGTCCTTTAAATCCCAGATAGCAGTTCATATATTTCTGGGTTGAGTCTTGTAAAATATATTTTAAAATAACTTAATCTTACGTTTTCACATTATATTAAATTTTTTTTTAATGTCTTTCTTAGTTATCAGGATTACTTTCAGCATGATATAGTGTCTATGGAATAATGTTTATAAGAATCTGTTTTAAAATTTAGAAGTTATGATCTCGGAAATAAAGTACACTTTGTTGATATTCTCCTTTTTTCCCCTTTGTTTCTTTTTCTTTAGATTGCATTCTGTGGTATGTAATAATTTTTAATTTTAATTAAGAAATTGTTGTATAATTTTCTCTTTTTTAATTTGTAAATGTGTGTTGTCATTTACTTTATAATTACATAGAATGAATGAAAATTTTGGAATTAATTTTTTTTTGAGTGTTTGAAAATGTTTTATTTACCATTGGAGATTCATAAAGAAATGACATTTAAATTGCAGTGTCTCTTATCTAATTATTAAATTTTATTGATAGTTTTGTAAATGTAGGAAAACTATGCACTGTTTTATGTTTTTAGAAGATAGTGCTTTAATTGTACCTTTTTTAGGCTGTAAATTATTTTTTTTAATGAAAATTATGCTCTGACTTATGATGTGATATTTAAACTTTAAAGTCTTTTTTCATAATACTTAATTTTGTCATTTTTTTTTCAACAGCGTTTAAGAAAAAAAAATTTATAATATTTATTTTCTTTTTTTCGACTGTCTTTTATTGAGTTTCTTTTAATGGATATAGAGGTTTTTTTTTTTTTTTTTTTTTTTTTTTTTTTTACTTTTGAATTATTCTTGGAAGTTGAAATTCTTCAAAATAATTTTTTTTCCTAGTTCCTATAATCACTATTAAAATAATCTTCTATAATGCTGGGTGTTTTATTTGCTAGTAAGAATTTATTTCTATTACAATTGTTTGGAACAAATTTAATGTACTTTTTTCTGAATTTTTTTATATGTAGTTATATTTGGAGATTTCTCTTAATTTTCATTTTTTAAAAAAATTGTTTTGCCTATTTAATTTAGTTTTTGACTTTTGACTGATTGTCTATTGAACTTTTTTTTAGTTTGTTTCTAATTAAATAAATACAATTTATATTCACCCATGTGGAGCCTCAATTTAGGATCAGAACCCTTCATCTGTCGTCTCCACTAGTGACCTAATTCTGTATTATTAATTTTATTTATTTTATTTTATTTTATTTTTTTACTTTTTAGGAATATAGTTGAACTGCTTTCAGTTTAATTTCTTTTTTAATTATTGTAATACATAACTCCATTACTGTGTCATTTCTAAATTTTGGAATTTATTTTTGCCTTTGAGCCTTTTGAAACTGAAAACCCATTAATATTTTATGTCCGTGAAATTATTGCATGACATGAATCTCATTGCATTAAACATAAATGATATAAAATATCTTTTATTTAACAGCTGTTGAGCTTGTTTTTAAAATTAATCCATATAATTATGTCATTTTCTGTTAATGGAACTATTTACATTTTGTAATATTATCATTTCAGATTGTGCTTGTTTATTTGATTCAAGATGTGTCTGATGTATTTTGAATATTAGTAACATTCAGTTACTTTTATCTGAAATTTTAATGACGATCGCTTTTATTAAGATTGTTGTGCTTCCATGCCCATTTAAAACTCAGATTTTTTATGTAAATTCTTTTACATGTATATATATCTTATGCAATACCATAAAATATTTTTTTAAGATATGCTATTTTCATATTACGCTAGGGAAAAAAAGAATGGAATAATTTTTGTAAAAGTCTGTTTTGAATTTAAGAATGAATGATGTCAGAATTAAATTGTGGTAATCATGTTAAAATAAAGTAAAAAATCGTCTGCATCAGAAAATAATAGAACTTTCTCACACTGCTAGATATAATATTCCTTATTTTTAAATTACAAATTATTCGTTATATGTTTTTAAAAACCTATTTCAGTGCTGTTGTCATTTATTGTGCAAGTACTCATAATATAATTTTTTTAAGTATCAAAATAAAAAAAATAACTCAATTAAAAAAGTTATTATTCGTTGGAGATAATTGAATGGCTTTCTCTAGATAAATTACATTTAAATTGAATTGACAGAGATTTTTTTAAAAAAATTAAGATCCTTGTTATTTGCCATTTTCACTAAAATAGAGCCATGTTTGTCCAATTTTATTGTTGTGACGATGTAAAATCCTTTTTAGTGATTATGAAAAATTTTCTACATTTGATTGACTTGTAGTATCATAATTGATAATTATTTAACATAATTTTTAAATATCGTAGGTTCTTAAAATTATTACTTTTCATTGAAGATGGTTAAATATCTCTCTTTAGTTAAATTAAAAAAGGATTTTGTAAGTATTATAATTATATGTAAACTGTAAAATATTTGAAAAGCATGTTCTCTTGTGTCCTTGCAAAGTAATATTTATATAAAAATGTTTTCTATAGCTCATGGACATATTCTTTCTTAATTAATAAAATGATTTCAAAAAATTTGAACTGTTCATTCATGAATTATTAACATGTAATAAATAGTTATTCCAAATACATTTTTAAGTTTGGAGACAAAAATATTTTAATAACACTTTGAGTCTCTTTAAGTATTAAATTTTCTTTTGAATAATTCTTGGAAATAGATTGCTCTCAATATATTTTAACCTCTTTTATTTTCAAATATTGTTCTTTATTCTTTCATATTTTACATGTGATACATAACTTAGTTTACTTATACTGGCTTTAATGAAGTTATTTCTTTTTTCCTGAGATATATTAAAATGGTTACCTTCAGAAATTATTGATTTTTTTTCTATTTTATTAGTGTATATTTTTTATAGTACATCAATTTTAATTTCTTTTATATGTATTTTTAAGAATAGCAAGTTAAAATATTTCATCCTTAATGGATTTCTTTTATGATGCTCAAAAATTCCTAGTGTTTGTTCTGTGATTTTTTTAAATTGACGTTTCTTTCAAAGTAAAAAATTATCTTTTGTAATTATACTAATCAGGATATAAATGTTTATTGCCAACCTCCTTTTGCTGTGTACTTCACTGACTTAGTATCTGATTGGATCAGGGAATTAAATTGATTAAGGAAATGCTGAAATGTGACATTTGAACAGATAATTTGACAGCAGAATGGTCTTTTATATTAGTTTTATTATGATGGTACATCTAGAAAATTCGTAGTATGTTTTACACACACCAATGTAAGAAAAATTTGTATTTAAATAACTATGGACTTTCGAAAATGTATTTATTAAATGGTTTAAGGTTTCCAAAAATAAAATTAAACCCAAATGTTTACGATACTCTAAAATTACTTGTAGGCTATTGTTATTGTTGCTCAAAATATCAAAAATAAATTAATGCCATTGAAATTTCTTAATACGAAGTGTTCAGGAGGAAGGATATCAACATAAAAAAAATGTGTGCTCGAAATTTTGCCCCATCTCCTTGCTTCTATAATTTGCAGCTTTGAGAAACAAAATTTTGGAATCTGCATATGCTCATTAACATGGAAACTAAAATACGCTGTGTTAAATGAACGGATGAAATTTGATATAGTGTCTTAATGCCTAATTCGCAAATTTTTTTAACATCCATCTCTCTCTCTCTCTCTCTCTTTGTCTGTCTGATTGTAAGTGAGCACAATATCTTCAAAGTATATATCAAGAAAATTTTTTTCACAATTTTAGCATCTAAAGTATATATAAATATCAACTTTTGAACCGTATCCATCAACTAGTTAACCATCTGTCTGTCTGTGTATTTCCATGCTTATAAATGTGATATTTCAAAGACCCAATAACTTGGATTAATGAAACATAGTACATTATGAAACACAAAACGCTCATTTGGAACATTCTAAAAATAAATGTTTGAGTACTCTTTGTATTCACTGCCTTGCCCAATTCTGCAAAATAATTTTTATATTAAATTTATTTGAAATGTATTATTTCTGTATAATCCTTGTAATAATTAAATGCTCTTATTTGCATGTACGAAAAATCATTAACTATTAATTATATTGCTTCAGTCCATTTTTGAAAGATGTGCATATTAAAAAAAATTAAATTTTCACAGAAATCCTAAAATACAAAATTAAACTAAAATAACTCGTGCGAAACTAAACTAATAACAAGGGGCGAATCGTCATTAAAAACTGCTTATTTTTATGGTCCTTATATAAGGGCCTTAAAAGTGCTTATTTTTTACAAAGGTGTATATTTCTCTTTCTGGAGACAAAATAAATTAACGGGAAGTTTGATTTGCCCTAGTAAAGGAATGATTTTTTTTGTCGTATCTTTCAATGAAAAGTGATAAATGCTTCAACACCAGCATCACTTCAAATCAAGTGGAAGTGATAATGATTGCTGATTCATTTGCATTAATGATTTCAAAGGTTGAAAAACGTTTCTTCAATGATTGTATATAATATGTATGTATCCATTGTGAAAAAATATCTCTTTCATTGACTTGATGCCTTTTTTATCTCCTTTGTTTGCATCTGTAAACAAACAAGCAAAATGTTTTTTGGGGGGATAGTTTTATGTTTTGGCCGGAAATTTGTATGGAGAATTGGTTCAGCTTTGACTTAAACTCATTGTTATACTTTTGTTCTGTGTGGTTACTTCTTTGCGGAATATTTATTATATTTTAACATTTTTATCAATAAATCATTTAAACAAATTTTGCATGTAATTTTGATGTTTTTTTAACAATATGTTGAAAAAATGTGTACTCAATTCATTGTAAACATACAAAAGAGAAATACTGAATAGTATAAATGTAAAATAAAAATAAAACGAAATGTTCATGGTGCTCTAAAGAATTTGAAATTACAATTGTGGGAAAAGCAACTTAAACCTCCTGCACAAGTGCCATGTACACTCAACCATAACCGTCTAGAAATAAAGCTGCAATGAAGAATTTCTTGAAAGCTCTGAAGTCATATTCTGTAGTTTTGTTTCCATGTTTCTTTCTACTGACTTTTGCTTGGTTCATTTTCTGCTTTGATTTAGTGTGAAATCTTACAATTTTGTTTTGTTTTCTCAGTATTAATTTTGTGAATTATAAATTACCTTTTACTTTTTGTGTACCCAACTGTAAAGGAAATTATAATATTGTGCCCAAAGTTTCAGTTTTTAATTTCCCAAAAGATGGGATTTGAGAAAACAGAGGATTGTCGCCATTCACAGAAAGGATTTCAGAAAGGAAAGCAACAAGGTATGTAAACTATTTTGTCAATTTTATTAATATATTCTTCAAGTGCTCGTTTCATGATATTATGTAAAAAAGTTACCATTATTAAATTTATAATTCTAAGAATTCAGAATTAGTACTAATGTATGTTTCAAGTAATGTGTTTAAGTGCACTATTGATGGAAATTAACTCCCCCTCCTTCATGTGTGCAATATTATTCAAATTATTTTCACCCTGTAAAGATAGTAAAAAATTTATAGCTTAAATATTATAATTTTATTTACTATAATCCATTTTACCTAGTTCCTGTAAATTTTGTTTCCATTTTAAAACAAAAATGAACATTGAGCATTATGACTGTATTCTTACAACTTAAAGACTAAATTTAAATTAGTAAATAAGGAAATCAACTCTTAACTTATCAACTTAGCTTCAAAGGTTCTTTCAATTTTATGAAAAGAATCGCTTCTGTCTTTGCATTTATCTTAAATTAATTAATGTAATTGCATATAATGTAATTATGTCAGAATGAAGATGATAAGAAATTTATTTCTTAACCATTACTTTATTATTTGTTTTCTACATATGTGTGTGTTTTATTTACTGCAATCCTTCTTCTTAGTTTCTGTTCATTTACTTGCAAATTAAAACAAATTTAAACATTGAATAATTGTTTTGAATTTGTAGTTATTATTATGTTTTTATTGTTATAATTTCAAATTCTAAAGTTTTTTCTTTTTTTAATATTACTAATTGTATCTAAAAAAGTTCAATTTCCTTTACTTGGTTTAGATTTTAAAGTCACAATAAAGGAATTAAAATTCTCCATGGTTGAAGAGATTGTCCTATAGATTGCAACAGTTTTCTTTAAAGCAAAATTTGGGATTCCTGACATAATAATACAGGGTAAGTCAAAATGAATATAGCGATTACAAACGGCTATAACTATTTAATGAAAAAATATTTATCGATAAGATTTACACAGAATGTAGAAGAATCTTCAAAATTTTATATACAGAAGTCATAGATGTTCTATGTGACTTCCCTTGGTCACACGGACAACATCTAATCGGTATTCCATTTCACGCCATACATTCTGAAGCATTTGTTCATTAACCGACTCAAGCGCATTACAAATGCGTACTTTCAGTTCTTCAATTGTTTTGGGCAAGGGAAACACAAACACTCTGTCTTTCACATAACCCCATAGGTAGGCTACTTTTTCCTTTGCACAAACATCCTGTTTCCTCAAACATCCGATGCCATCTGCGTATGTTGTTCGCATTTGGAGGTTCTTCATTGTACCGCTGACGAAATTTTCTCTGCACTGTAATAACAGAACGGCAACTGTGAAATTCCAACACAGAGAATGCTTTCTGCACGGGACTAGCCATTTCCACTAATGAGACGCCGCGCTGAACAGGTTTCTTGTCGTTGCGAAGTTCGATTTCGCGCATGCGCAGGCATCCGCTTGGCTGCACGTGCGCTTTACGTTAATAAATTTTGAAGTTCCGTCTACATTCTGTGTAAATCTTATCGATATATCTTTTTTCATTAAATAGTTATAGCCGTTTGTAATCGCTATATTCATTTTGACTTACCCTGTATTATTATTGTAAATTCTTCACACATACATTATTTCATATGCAGAAGACATATTTATTTTGTAAAAAATTACTGCACAGCTTTTATGTAAATTTTTCTTTTATATAGGAGATACTTGTAGTTACATATTCTATTTTAATTATTTTATATGCTGCTGAAAGAAATATTGTCCCAATGGTCTAGCTTTAATGATAGACCAGGCATATCTGGCTTTCATTGGAGCTCTAGTCTTTTAGGACTTTATCATTTCTATTGTCATCTTCAAATACTGAGCAGACATTTCTGGCTTTCTGAGAAGTTAGTAAATTTTTATTTTCTTATTATATTATTAATCTGTTGATTTTTGTGAAATGTAAAAACAGTTTATCAAAGATTATATTTATAATAAATACCTTTATACTATGTTTGAATTCTTTTTTTTTTTTGAGAAATTTGTTTATATAATTTTCTTTTATATTTTAAAGAGGTTAATAAAAAAAAAGTTATATCAACTCATTGTTAATGTAGACCTTGTGTTCGTCAGGAAAAATAGAATGTTAACATTCGAAATGTTGCCTATTGTAAAGTCAATGAGAAAATCTAAATTCTTTCCCTGATGTGTTGAGGTTAGTTGTTGTTGTTGTTGTTTCTAATGGCACTTGCCTATGGACAAGCTCGCTGCTGGACCCAGCAGCAGATTTAAGCCGAATGAAGCGTCTCTTGTTTCAAGTAGCGCCAACTAGGGCCAAGAGTACGACTTTTGCTACACACTCATCACATTCGCTTGCACAACCCCTTTTTACAGGGGGGCACATTCACACATCTCACAGATAGCACACAGAATAACAACCATGCCCGAACCAGGACTCGAACCCGGGACCTCCTGAACACGAGGCAGACGCGCTACCTCTGTGCCAGCAAGCCGGCGGTTAGTAAAATTATGCTTTAAAAATTTTCTCTTATACATTATTTAAGGCATAAAATTTGACATGGAGAGGGATAGAGTTTGCATGAATGTCATGATCTTATAATTTAAAATAGTTAAAATTGTTTTGTACATCTTAAGGGGTAATGTAAGCAAATGCTTTCTTTATTTTACTTCAAAATATTGATCTTTCATTTGATTTTGACTCTTAATCGTCAATCGTTTAAATATGGGTATCATATTTGTGAATATTCTCTCAGGAAAATACATTTGTGATCAAATAAGACTTTAATAATAAAATAGAACACATATTTTTAATAATTTTATGTTGTCTAATTAATTGATATGGAAGAAATGTATTATCCTTCCCCTCAAGAAAACCGGCAAAATTACTTAAATGCATTGAAAGATTTGTAATTTATACTCTAAAGAGTTACTTTTACCATAAAATTTTAATTTAAAGGATTAAAAATACTCCTTTTTTTTTCTTTTCTTAAACAATAGGAATATCATAGATAGATAGTGTTAAACTTAGCTTTGCCTTTCTATTTAGTTAGCATTTTTAATATCAACGAAAAAGGAACGTAATGCTGGAGTCCTAGCATAAGGGTAACGTGTCTTCTCCGTGATCTAGGCGCCCCGCGCTCGAGTCCTGGTTCTGGCATGGTTGTTCTATCTGTGAGATGTGGGAATTTGCCCGCTGTAAAAAGGGTTGTGCAAGCGAATGTGGTGCGTGAAGCACTCTTGGCCCTAGTTGACACTACTGAAAAAACAAAAGGTCTCACTCATCTTAAATCGCTGACAGATAACTGTCAGTGGTTTTGTAAAGTGCCATAAGTCACAACACAGGAATGATATATTTTAGTATATCATCTTTGAACTTAAAAACAAATTTTGAAAATAAAAAGAAATGAATCCCCGTCTAAAATGGAAACAATACAATTTATGCCAGAATTCGCCATTCCGAAATCGGTAGAGCCTCGCCCTACTGATGAATTCGTCACGAAGAAGCGATGAGTCTTATCCCTCAACGGCCTTGGCTCATCTGGGACGAAATTAGCGGTGGCGCCGTCACTGTTGCGTCGATTCATCTTGCTTGCCTCTACCATGGATTTGCGTATAATTTTAATTCTTTAATCATATGAATCTTTTAGTTCAGTTAACTATCTTGTCAATTATTTAATTGTAAACATATTTCAGCAGTTGCGTGGTCGAAGGTACTTTGAATTTTTAACTTCGACTTATTTTACTACGGGAAGCATTTTATGTACAAAGAGTGGTGATAAAACTGATTTCCATTTATATCGCGACGCAAGAGCAAAAGAGACAGAAAATTTTCCCTACGGTGGTTTTACTATGAGATTTTGATAGGGATTTCTTCGCTACGTGTAATCTTAGGAAAAGAAAATTTAGATTACTTTGAAAGAATGTGGTAAACATTAAGGATTGTTATCCCTTCACTCGGGACACGAGAAAATGCTGAAGTGAGCAGCGTCAGATTCCAGCGTCATTCCTTCCTTATTGCTAAGATGAAATGATAAACGCTCATTTTTTCATCCAAATGATTAATTCCGACCATACCGGGATTCTGAACCTAATCTGTGAATCAAATTTGGTTGTTCTAACTCTTACAGCCATATTCGTCTACTGTAGTTAAACATCAGCTGATAATTATTCACTACTCGGTGGCCAAATCGTTATTCTTAAGATCAAACCGGTTGTCAAATTTCCATTTTTGCGCCATTTTTTGATCAGCTGACTTCTGATGATAAAATTCTGATCAACTGTTTTTCGGAAACGATTGCCGATTTGGGATGATTTCGAGATAAAGAAGTTAGAATTATTTAGAATAAACAGAATCTAACATCATTGGCTTCCTATATTTTGACTGAAATTGATCGTTTTTGCTTCTTACAAAAAAAAAGTATTAAAATTGTATTTTGAAAAAAATAAAAATTATGTTTGCAGTGTTTGCTCAATTCTACAAAATTTTTAAGCTCGTTTTTTTAAAAATTGATTTTAATAATCTCCTTCAAAGTAGAATTTGGTATTTTTGAATCATATAACTAGTCATAAATTTCAAAGATGTATATCATCTCTCAAAACTGATATGTTTACAATGTTATGTTATAAAATTATTATATAAAAGCAAATCATCAGTTTCTATACATAAACAAAACTGAATATCATGTTTATACTTTCAAAGTTGTATTAAAATGTACTTTAGTGGAACAGTGTAGTTAAGTTGTATGAAATTTGTTGAATATTCTTAGATTGGTTTCACTAAAAGTTTTAGTTTCAGATCAAAAGCAAATTTTGCGAATTTACATTGTTTTGGAAGTGATAAATGAATTTATGTAAGGTGAGGGGTTTACAAAATTGATTTTTGTGCTATAAAAACTCCCCTGTATGTTCTATTTCCATGACTACCCCTAATTATAATTTTTCTAACATTAATAAACAAGTTCTTTGAATAAATTATGTTGCATCATTGTGCATTGCGGTGATTAGTGTTTAAAAATATGGTATAAGTCATGTTTGATTAGTAACCCAGACACTTTTTTATCATTTCTACATATTTTTTTTTGAAAATTTTCGTAGTTTTCTTTAATTTTATATGAATTTTTATGTTGCGTACAATTTAATTTGTAATAAAGACTATTTTTATGAATTCTTTAATCCATCTTTTCATATCTGGAACATAATTTGTGAATCGAAAAGTCAGTTATCATCCACATAATTAACTAAGTTTTCAAGCTTATGTGAATAAGATATGACTTTTTAAAAGAACTTTTTTATTCGATTTTTCATAATTGGAATCATTTTCTTACAAACGTCGGATTGCGATTCTTAATATCTACTGTAGATGGCGCTGTTTAACTTTCACTTTCACTTGCAAAAATTATTTCATTGATCTTCATTTTTACTCTTAATACATTTTTTGGATTTCATTAGCTCCAATAGATGCGCACCAAAATTTCGTATTTCACAAACTTTTTTTTTTTCCTCTTGGAAGTTTCACAAAAAATATCTGTTCGCTATCGTGTCATAGATTCATTTCATTTTAAAGTTTTTTGAAATACAATTATTTAGCAAAATGTGAAAGATAGGATTTTTGTATATACTCTATCGCCCTTGTAAATCTAATTTTTTTTTATCATAATAGAATCTCACCAGCTTATTTGTTACTGAAATAAGCTACATGATTTTTATATACGTGATAATATTTCCTATGACTAAGCACATTCAATCTGATTAATTTTGATGAAACTTGCAGCATGTTTTGAAAGTTCAAATTTGGATAGTGCTTGGTAAAGTTTCATACAAGAAGAAGAATTACACTTTCTCTTAAAGAAAAAAAAATTACTAAGATAATAACTTTGTCTGTGAAAACTTATTTAAAACGTTTATATATTTTAGTACCATTAGAGTAGCTTAGCTTTAAAAAGTAACTTTTCATCTATATTAATAAAAATGCAACTCGAAATGCGTTGCTAAGCGCAAAACTGGAGAACGGCTTGACCGATTCGACTAATTTTTTAAAAAATATTTTCGTTAAGACACGAGTATGGTTCTTATGCAGAGAAAAAATTAAAAAACTGTGTGGAAAATAGTTAAAACGACACTTTTCTTACTTTCCCGCCAAAAATCTTCATTTCCTTCCCCCACACCAACTGAGTTAGATAGCAGGAAGTAATAAATTATGATTTGTTTAGAAAGAAATACGCGAAGTCAGTTGGTTTTCATTCATAGATAACGGGATGTTTAAAAAAGAAAGAAAATAGTTGCTTTTTTTATTAGTCGGTATGAATATTTAATCTATGCCTGCTCAAAATAAAGTCTGGGCAGGGAAGAAAAAAAGTAATAACGAAGGGAAAAAGGGTTTATAGAAAGAAAAGTAGTGAAGAAAAAAAGGATAGATAGATAAAAAAAAGATAGAAAGGATAGACGAAATCATGGTGTGTGTGTCACCATGATTTCGTCTGTGCGATTCATTTTCCAAGCTGTTTTTAAGCTTTTGCATCTCTTGAAAACCAATTGTGTCTTTATTTGTTTAGTGTGTTTACATTTATGAAAATTTGAATATCATTATTCTATAAAAACAGAATTTTAGACCTTTCCCTCCACCATTTAAGTAAAATATCAATTCCGGGACAGTCATTGCTCGGATAGAAAGAGAAACATGAGTAGTACAGTGAACAGATCATCTGAAGAAAATAATAATAAATAATACTATAAATAAATTATATGATTATCAAAATTTGTTTGGTTTAAAAATATTTTGGTGAAAAACCTGTTGTGAGACACAGCTACATAAAATATTAGCGAGCATTAATACTGGCGAACCGACTGGTCGCCAAAGGCGGCTAGTAGTATAATAAATATTTAGCATTCAATTTTTATTGACTCATCCGTCATTGCTTTCAAATAAGAAATGAAAATAAACATAAAATACTAAGTTTCTGATTATGAAAACAATAACAAGTTTTTTGTAAAAGTAATGTTAGTATACAACTATTTGACTATACACTTGCAGAACATATTAAAACATTCGTGTTTTTCCAACCGTAACAACCTCCTCGTATGAATTAAATTATTGAAAACTTCACCTCATTCTATTTAAAATGTCTTTATTTCAGTTGGATACAAATAAAATATATTCTGAACCATTAGTCTAATTCATAAAAATTTCGAATATCGCCTTACTGATGGATCACTACCAGAGATGTATTATTAAAAAAAACTCCATGAACCCCCTTGGAGCCTTCCCGTCAGCCCCACTAAAAGATTCAAAATCTTGTTTTCATATTGTTTGTTATTTAAAGGCTTACAAGGAAAGTCTCCTACTTCAAACTTAAGTGTGTGTGTGTGTGTGTGTGTGTGTGTGTGTGTGTGTGTGTGTG
>JAOUZG010030816.1:178056-200760 GCA_026289955.1 Argiope argentata | reverse complement strand
GAGAGAGAGAGAGAGAGAGAGAGAGAGAGAGAGAGAAAGAGAAGTGAATACAGCATTTATACGAGAAGAAATCCGTTGATTTTTATCATACATTTTTGATTAAATTCATTGAAAAATGATTCATGTTTCATAGAAAACAAAGTGGAAAGTATTCAGATGATATCAAACCGCATGAAATTGTATCAAACAACATGTCATGAAGTGTTCCAAAATGTGTTAAACATTATGTTAACTTTCGACAAATCTGGAACTTTTAGATATCGTTTAAAATGGTACAAACTCTTCTAGAACTCATCCTTGTCAGTAATACAACCACCTTTTTTTAAAAAAACCCATTGATTGACAATTTTATGACCGGTACGGAAAGTGTACTGTACGAATCTGCCATACAACCCGTGCAACAGTGTTTTTGGGTAGTGGATCGTTATTCAGGTGCTCAGGGGTCCGTTCCCTCAGAAGCTACTGCACTCCTCCTTCTGTTGGAAAGCGAAACACGAGAACAAAAATTGTAATTATTTAATAAAAAGTAAGAAATAAAACTTTTCCTAATATCTGAAGAAGGAATTGATTTTTAAAAAGTTGTTTTTTATATTACTTGTTTTTGGAATAAATTTTTTCGCATTTTATTACATTTAAAATGTTGAATAAATTTATGAAAAATTATTGAAGTATTCAGTTAGAAATGCTGAGAGTTGATTGAAAACTAACATCACGAAGAAAATACAGTTGAATTGTAAAACGTGTAATATAAGAATTATCTTAAGAAAAGGGGAGGGAGGGACCCTAAACAAAAAAAAAAAGAGAGAGAGAGAGAGAGAGAGATGCAAGTGTTTAAAAAATATTCTCCCCCTTGCCCTTCCACCCAGCGTCATTAATTCACTTATTTTCCTTTTTTCTGGGGCTGCATTTATCAAAATGATGCAAGACAAAACTTCGTAATCTTTTTCATTTTCGATCTTTTCCAAAGGAAAAGAACATTTCAACCTGAAAATTTAGAAATATTAAAAATGATACTTAATTCCTTAGAAATGGAATAATTTTATTTAAAATTGTCATTTAGACAATTAGAAAATATTCTGGGATCTAGAGAATTTTGCGATGAATTTTCTGCTGACAAACATAGATAAATCTACAAGAAGTAGCAGCCTTGAAAGGTTTTCGTGTCATCAAAATTGACTGGTAATGACCCCCTCTTTAAGACATTTTAGTGGAAAAAGTATGCCGTAACCACTTGAAAGAATTCATAACTGTTCTTAACTGAAATATACTTAAACAGTAACAAAAATCATCACTATAACATTAGCAAAATTGAACTCACCGCCCAAAAGAATTATAGGAATACTCTTTAGATTATTTACATGACAATCAGAGAAAATCACTGAATAGAAATACCCAACAGGGGTGCGAAAGATTTAAAACTAATGTTGCGCACGCACTGGTAAAAATAACAACACCAGTGCAAAAAGATACGAAGAAAGAACAGCTTTCAATTAGCAAACACATCACAAATGCAGCTTTAGAAGTGCGGATTGAATGTTTTGTAAGACCGTGGATGGCGTTTAGGGTCTTCAGAGGATTTCCTGTTTCCCTCTAAAGAAAATAAACACATTTACTGGCCTCCAAATTTTGATATTTTGCTTGTTAGAAATCGATACCAAGCAACGGCTCGAGGGGAGGGGGCGTTAATCCAAACAAACAGGATCTCGAAAACATATGTTGACCTCAGCTCCTTTGAAACCTTTCCTATTTTCATTCAAGGCCAGAGTAAGAACTCGATTCAAAGTTTGAGGATTTTCTGTCCTCCATCCATGCAGTAGCAATGTCTTTCTTTTCGTTGCTAACTGCCTATACTAATCCCCTCCAAATCTCACCTTCATCCCCTCCTTTTGTAACGGACGCACTTTCCCCATTTAAACGGGACAAAAGCAACCAGAGAGCAGCAGACAATATAATCCCCGGGGCGTTTTGCTTTTATCTGCTCTCATCTACCCACGTTAGACAGAGGAAATAAGCCAGGAACCCCCACTGGTTTACTCTCCTTCAATCAGGCATAATATAGAGTTGATGTGAGGTCATTCCCACTTCTAGATCTTTCTCATGCTGAATGGTTCTTAAAAAAATTAGTCTCTTTCTGTAGTTTAAAATTTACTTGGGAGTATTGAAACAAAATTTGACTTTTGACTAATTTGAGAGAAACTGATATTGCTCTTTCAGATCAACTGTATAAATTTTGTCCATCTAGCGTTAAATATTATTTTTCCTTAAAAAAAAATTTTTTTTGACATTTCTTCTATATTCTTTTTTATTTTTTAGATATAATGGATACTGTCCAGCTTTCTATACACCTTAATTGCAAAGTTTAAAAATTTGGATAAAGTATAAATAAACGTTTTTCCAAAAGATATCAAGAAATTTGAAACAAATGTGAGTAATTTGAAAAGGGATTGCTTGAATTAAGAAATTAACAATACAGTAGAGTGGGAAAAGAACTTGCAAAACAACTTCTTCAGTCCGATTTCAAATAATAAGTAAACAAAAAATAACGAAAATCTTAGTGTTTCGAGAGAAATTGTCAATATTCAATTGAATTTAATTTTATCAAATGTTGTCTGATTTTTACTTTATTTGTTATAATTAAAAATATTATTACTTAACTTTATCTTACTTATAAGTTATTATAGTTAACTTATTGCTTAAAATTCATTACACACGCACGCACGCACACACACACACACACACACAGGGTCATCGTAATTCAAATACCCTGCATTAAAATTGTCTACAAGCGGAAATATTTATCAGAAAAATCTGAAATTTATAGAGCTCATAGTCATGGGATGGGAATTTTTTCCTCGAAAAAAAATTACCAATGTCACCACCAGAGGGCGCTGAACTTTGAAAACCTGTAGTAAAAATGCAAATGTGTTTCGACGTTACTTAGCAGTTGTTATAACAGGAAGAAACTTTTGCAAAGATCTTGTTTGTAAGGCGCTTGCTATTCACAATGACGTTAAGTCTGCAAGATCGCTCGTTATTAGTGAAACTATTCTATCAAAACTGTAATTCCTCTGTAGTTGCTCTTCGGAAATTTCGGAGTTGTAAGGGGATTCGGAAAGGTCCAATGAATGAAAAGAGCCAGCCTAAAATAATTACGAAATTTGAAGAAAAATTCTTTGAAAAATTACCCCAGATTCGTAACGAGTTACTCCAATTACCTGCCTACGATCCAACAGTTCCTAGTCCTCGAAAGAGACCTAGAGCTGCAATTGATACTGCTATATCAATTTCCCAGCCGTTAAAAAGCTGCGAACAAATTAACTGTTACCAATCTGGCGTTTAATTTCTCAAAATTATTTCTGTTTAGGCCTTAGATAGCTATGATGTGCTACAAGTGTGAAATCTGGAATTTTTATTTTTCAATAAATTAAGCAAAATAGCTCTAAATATTGCCCCAATTGTTTAAGGCACGTGTAACGTAACTCCATTAAAGTTCCCTCAATTACACCATAAATAATATAAATCTATTATTTTATTTTGATTAAATTATTTTAAAAAAAAAATCACTAAATACCAAATTTCATGACGTTAGAGCTTTATTGCGCTCATCTAAACTAGTTCAAATTAATTTTAACTTTACCCTAAACCTACGAATTAAAGTATTTATTCCAAATTATGATGTGGAGGTGCTCGTGACCACTTTGTCACATCGCGGAACTCCGAAACATCATGACGTTGCCGCTGCCATTGAAGAAACAGGATCATTGTCTGTTCGTCCTGGGAGAGGAAGAAAACCCATTTTTGCAGGTGCAGTGGAGGAAGTTGCGCTTATGGTCGAAAGATAGAGCATCAAACGCTCACGGTAACACAAGTGTCCAACGTGTGGCAGATTTGTTGAATAAGCCATATTCAACTGTCTATAAGATCTTGAGGAATATCCTCTAATATTATCCTTATAAACTTTCATTTGCGCAGCGGTTACTTCCGGACGATTTTAACGCCCAGCACAGATTTTTGTTTGAATATCCTCTGGTCAGACGAAGCCCATTTTCACTTAGACGGTGCAGTGAACACGCACAACTGCCGCATTTGGGAATCTCAAAATCACCACTCTGTCGTTGACGTTCCGTTACATTCGCCAAATGTGACGGTATGGTGGGAATTTTCTGCATCATTTATTCTGTGTCCTTATTTCTCCGAGGAGTTAACGTCTGCAGGTCCAGTAACATGCTCCATCACTGGGGGGCGCTATGCATCGATGTTGCAGAACGAAATTATTCCAGCTCTACAACAACGTCACTGCCTTGACCGCACAATTTTTATGCAAGATGGAACTCCTCCACTCATTGCATTGTATATTAAGAACGTTCTTAAAACATATTTTACAGAAGAACATATCATCAGCCGACACTTTACTAATGTATGGTCTTCCCGATCTCCTAACTTGAATCCATGTAATTTTTGGCTTTGGAGGCATTTGAAACATTTGGTAAGTCGCGAAAACCCCAGAACGTTACCTCATGTCAAAGGCAGCATTTCACGCCACGTGCGGAACATTTCTCAAAACACACTTCGGTCAACTTTGGAACATAGCATCCTGCGATTTCACATGGTATCTGAAAATAATGACCATCGTGTGGAACATGTGTCCTTATAATTTAAAAACTGTAACATTTGTAAAATTGATAAAAAATTCACTTAACTATGTGGGAAAAAAATTGATAACAAATTGTGTAATTCTTAAAAATTATTAAACTTTTGTAAAATACGTATGTCATTTATTAATACATCGCCCTCTAACACCTCTACGAAGTTAAAATCATTCTTTTCACAAAAAGGAGCATTGGTATCTTTTCACTTCTAAATGATAACAACGAATTTTTTTTATATGTGAAGTCCTGATTTGTTTGCAGTTAAATTTCTTTTATAGGCAGAGTAGTATAAATTTTGCACAGTGACGTCATTAGAATTTCACTCTCAATCCCCTTTTGTACTAATTTGTCTTTCCAATAATCAATCACCCTGAAAATGGTTTTGCAACTCCTTCGCTCCGATATATTACACCATGTACGTGATAATTTGATTTACAACTAATGACGAAAGAAAACAGCAGCTATTCCACCAACCGTAAAAATGGATTATATGTCTAATTTTACAAGTACTTCAAAGGTTGGAATGCACTTTACGGTGTCACCAATCAAATACATGTTCCAAAAAGAAGTTTTGGGATTTTATACTCCCATATGACAGGCATTACTATAATTAATTCTCTCGACAATGTGTATACTATAAAACTAGAAAAACATGAAAACTCGAAAACGGAAAATTTTCAAAAACCCTCGAGTTTTCTATATCTATTATCTATATACTATACAGAGGTATAAAAAGCCCATTTTTCTTTCTCTTGACTTTTAAGCAACATTTCTTTTAATACACTCGTTTCCATAAATTACGGATAATACAAATTTGGGAAAAGAAAGAGTCAGAAGCAAAATAAATGTGACTTATTTGTAAAGCCTATTTATTAAACAAAAGGTAAAGAGCAAAAAAGATGCTATATATGTGATATCATTAATAAAAATTGCGATTTTTTGTTCCCTGCAACAAATTACAAATAATAATAATAAACTATTTACAAAAAACAATATTACTTGGTTGGTAAGATGGTTAATACATAGTATATATACCATACGATGCAATACAACCCGGACAACTCCTAGACAGGCTGAGTATCAAATTATCGATCTGATCTTGGGGAATATTACACAACTCATCAAGCAATGCTCTTCGAAGTTACAGTAGACATGTAGGAGGTGGTTGATGGGCTGCAACTCGTCGACCAAGCATGTCTTCCACACGCTCTACTGTATTCAAGTCATGAAGAATGCTGGCTAGTCCATACGGATGATATCCTCAGATCGAAGGCATTCCTTTATGATGTTTGTACGGTGAAGATGGGCGTTGTCATCCATAAACTTGAATTCTGTTCCCATGGAGCCCCGAAACAAACGTACATGTTTTTACAGAATGACGTCCCGATAGATTTGGCCTGTCATAGCTCCAGGTTAAACATGCAGGTCAGTTCTGGATTACAGAATAATTCCTCCACAAACGCGAAATCCTGCACCACCGAAATGGTGTCGTTCAGTGATGTTCTCTTAGTAGTAATGGGTGCCTGGCTTTCTCCATATGAAAGTTAGGCGAGAATTAGACCGCAAACAGAACCTGGACTTGTCGGAAAACATCGTACAAGCCCAGTATTGCGACTGTCCCCAATGCTTGCACTACTCCACTCACTACACAGGCGACAGTGAGTTGCAGTAAGTAGAATACTTCATACCTATGAGTATATGGACCAATTTTCCCTAAGCATACTGTACGCAGTCTACCTTGAAACTGCCGTATTAGTGACTGAAGAGAGCTGACGAGACAGGTCTGATGCTGTGCTCCGTCTGTTTCTTTTGACAATAACAGCCAAATACCGGTACTCATTCGGGGTTGTAACTCTGAAGCAGCCTGCTTTGTAATGTCTACTCACATTATCATCATCTTAGAATCATTTCCAAAGCCTGGAGATGACACTCTGGGTGTTTCCTAATTCAACGGATGTTTCCAGCTGGATACGCCTACATTCCAGACGCCCGATAATTCTACCACTTAAGAAGTCATCCAAATGTGACCTTTGTGTCATAACTATGCGGTTATTGCGCTGAAAGTCTTATAAAGCTCTTACGAACAATTTTACTTCTTTGCCTGTATTTCTTATACATCACTCTTACACTCTCATGTGACGTACTTTTAGTGTCATCTGGCGACTTCCTGCAATTTGCATATGATTTTTGAAGATGTATGTAATCATTTTATATAGTATTTTAGAGTTCGATTTCCGCTTGACTCTGAATTATCCTTAATTTATAGGCATGAGTTTAAAAGGACTATAATTTTTAGTAAACAAATAAAATATAATATAGATTAGTTACAGCATGAAAATTTGTGCGGAAATGAAGTCTCTAAATTATTCAACTCACGACTGATTTCAAAATACAATTGACAATATTCGTCCCCGACTCAGTTCACGATTTTCAAATGGAATCGAAATACAGGCTGGGAGATACGAGAAAACGTATAGTGCATATGGGTGCGAATAAAACCCATTAACTGTAAAATATCGAAAAAAGTTAATTTCTTCATGAAAAAATGTGTCTGATTTATTATGCAGGATTTTTAAGCATATAAACCATGCATGATTCTAGTGATTCTTAAGATAATTGCTCTAATTAGTGATTAAAAATTTTAGTTTTAATCCAGATATATCGCATAATTGAATAATATAAATTAATTGTAGCATATTTTTAAAAAATTTCTTTAAATATGGGAAATTGCTTTTTTTTCTTTTTATAAAATATTATATTAAAAACACTTGTAATTTCAATAATTAGGAATGCCTCCTTAATAATATACTTAATAAATATTACATAGCAAATTTAATTCAAAATCAAATATTTTTAAGCTTAAATCATTTAATTAAATTTAAAGAAATTTTATTAGCTTCAAACTATAAAATCACTTATTATTTACTTATAGTTTAAGAATTAAATAAAATTATTGATAAAATGTACTATTTGAGACGTAATAATCCTTTATAACAGAAGAAAATCAAACGTTTTAAAAATCTGATTAAACAGTGAAAAGGTTTGATTTAAATTTCAAATATAAAAACTGTTACAGCAAATCATGTTAAGAACATTTTCATAATTTAAAATCACTGTAAAATCGCATAAAAATTTAGTTTATATCATTGAGTGATGATTTTTCTCCTGAATACTGATATAAAACCCCTCCTTTCGTTGATGTAAAGATTCTTTTTCTGCAATAATATTTTTGAACTTATTCACTTTCAAACCAAAATAACTCTTATTTTATTCATTAATTAAATTGATAATAAAACTTTCAAAAAAAATCGCTTCAAGTAGCCTACTTCCACCTTTTAAAATACATTTGGATTACATTTGGCATCTAAGCCAAATGATCTGTCCTACCGGGGCCTCCGAGAACGAAGATAGCGATAAGAGTCATAACTCTTAGGCGAGGAGAGACAGCACTCGTCTCGGCAGCCCCGGTCTGACAAGGACAACAGACAAGGCAGTCATACCGGGGTTAATAATTTTGATTTGGGAAACCTTGTTTCAATTGATTTTCTAGATGTGAAAAGGACTATATATTTTCTCATACTTGATTGAACTCATTTTAATTTTTAAGAATAAGAGTCTAAAAAACATACTTTTTTCTTACATGTAACCGATTCCTCAGCCTCCCCCCCCGGTAATGTCGCTCACGGCACTTGCTCTGCTTGTCCCTCTCTAGTTACGCCACTTGTCCGGCGTCTTTTTTTTTAACTTAATTTCTGGCCTTTTTTTATATCGTCCGAACTTCCGTAGATTTAAATAAATCCGATCAACGCTTCATTGAAATTATTTTTTTCATCATTACTCTTCAGTAATTTTATTAATTACCCTCAAGTAATAGAGTAGTTTGCGTGTGATTACATTAATCTCTAATTTTCCGAATCGATTTCGGGATTTCCTTTTTATATAACTCCTGCAGTGTTTAAAGCTTTCCATAATTTTAGTTTGTTAAACTTGATTTCATAAATTAAGAGCTAATTTATTTATTTTTTCAGTTTCATTTTTGTGCTTTATCCTAACATCCGAATTCTCACATAACTAATATGTCCGAATCGATGTTTTATTCGAATAATTTGAGTTGTACTAAACTTATTGATCTCAAGTAACAAAACGTTTCGCGTATGCACACGTTAACATTGTTTTTAATTGCAAAAACACAAAATATGTGCTTTGCTTTCGTTTATATTTGATTCATGGTAGTATAAGCAAATTTGATGGCGAACTGAAATCGTTAGCTCTCATAAAATTCCTGTAATATTTTGAAATTTTACGTTTCCCAAAATTATCCTCCCTGGGGGTGCTACTCAACGAAACAAGTCAGGTTCGGTTTCGCAACGGATTTCCACATCTCGGTTCAACGAACTGAATCGATAAATAATGTAAGGTTCGAGAAAACAGGAAATCATTTTATTTTTTTATTACTCTTTTAGTTTTGTTTCTCTCTGCACCTGCAGGAAATAATGGGTCATTACAAAACTGCTGAAGACATTTCGTTTTGCTCTCGAAAATAACTTTATTAGAAGAAACGGGATTTTTGTATAGCAAGGTATTTTTTATTTGCAAAATTTTCGTGGGTTTTTTTTTTTTTTGTCAATGCTTTATTAGTCACTTTGGAACAATCCTTTTTTTTTTAACTATTAGATAACTCAGATTATCCATGTATTAATATTTTTGTGACTACACTTTTTTAGCTGCAATGAGAAGAATAATCGAAAATCAACCTGAGGCATTATAGATTTAAGCGAAGGAAAAGGGTATATGATGTAGAATTGAGTCATAATTATTTTTACGATAGAATATAAATAAATAATATTTTAAAACACAATTTGAAAACATTGAAATTATTTATAAAATATCTAAGATGTAGAAACAAACTTGTTTTATGTTATTAAGTTTGAGCTTTCAATTCTATTTTTCACTCACTTTCTAACAAGTCAGTTTTTATTCTAAATTTTAAACACTTGAATGTTCTGAATGGTAATGATCTATTTTATTATTTTCGGAACTCGATGATCAATTAGTTTTATTGATTTGAGTAAATTTTGATTTCATACTAATTTTATCATGAGTTTGAAATGCAACAGATATCAGGATTTTGAAAAAATTAAAAATTATTGAAATACTGAATGTGATACTTATTACATAAATGAAAGGGTGTTTTTAAACATTTTTATTTAACTTAGCTCATTTCATGCTTCTAAAGACTGAATTTCATCACCGATTTGTTATTCATTTTCTATTTGTGTTAGAGAGTTTTGAAATTTTGCGTACTTGTTAAATCTTGATAACATTTTTAATTATTTCGATATTTTAAGAATTTGATAATGAATTAATTGGTTAATTTAGTTACATTTTGAATCCCCTCCAATGGTGCCAGATGTTAATTGATTACTATAGGTCATAATATTTATTATAATGATTCTTAATGTAAAACTGAAAGTAAGGAATAATTAAAATAAAAAAATTCTACATTTGATTCAGTCCCAAAGATATGTCTTTAAAAACCTTTTTTCATTAAATTTATTAAAATTCTTTTTTAAGTAAGCTTTCTTCTCGCTGAATGTTATTTATATAAGTATAAAATAAAAAAAACACAATTTCAATGTAGTATATTTATTAAAGCAAAATCCATCCCACATAAGTAACATTGATTAATAAAAAAATATAGAAGTAAATGTTTGAATTGAATATCAGTCGAAATTCACTGAAATTTGTTTTGTATTTCGGAGTATGAAAATTGGAATAGTATGCATTATGCAAATAATCATAAATCATTCCATATTTAATTTCATATAAGGCTAATTTGTAAATAAACAATAATTTACAAGCTTTAACTCTTAAATGCATATTGTTGACGGTTGTCTACATCCAGTTCCACTTAATTTTATTCAAAAACCCATTGATAACCATAAATAACAAATCATGTGTGAAAGAAAAGAGTTGTCATTTCTTTTAGTGGGTGAGTTGTATTATTATTATTATTTTGAAGATTTGAATGTGGAGGGGAGGGATGAAGTTCAATGTTTTACGTGCAGAGGTAGTTTTTATTGCCGTGTTCCCTATAAAGGAGTGATTTATCTAATCTAATTGTTAAAAAAAATACTTCTCATCAGTTGTCAGGTAAGCTATCAATATTTGATGTTGTATTTGAAAATTGTATTAAATACAAACTTAACTTTTGGGAAATACTATATGTTGCCAAGTGTCTCCATTTTTTTTCAAAATAAATATACCGTATTATTTCCTGAATTTTTTTAAATTTATTTTTTTACATAACCTATGACTATTTTCCTATAATGGACGATTTTTTTAAAAAAATTCAAAACAAATAATCATGCATTTAAGAGTTAAAACGTTTCTTTAATTTTTCTTTGCAGCCAGGATACATCATGTAGACAGGCAAATAAAATAGTAAAAAAAGTAGCACTGCATTAGTTTCATGTTAATAAATTTCACACATATTTTATAGAAAAAAACATTACAATTATATTATATATCTTATAATAAATATATCAATAAAATATTCAAAAATTTTATTGCCTATTTGTTTGCTATTCAATACCCATATATAACGATTAAAAGACGTAGAAACGTGTGTATAATTACATTTAATGAAAACAAAGCTTAAGTTTAAAAATGAAAGATACAAAGAGAATAATAAATCCTACAAATAAATGCGAACTTTAAACCAGAATTAACATAAAAAAAGGAAGAAAAAAATGCATAAAAAATGCAAACATTTGACCTATGTATAATTGAAGTAAAAGAAATACCTAATACCGATACCAAGCAGGCACATTTTATATTATAGAGAATAGTTATTTGATATATTATATTCAGTTACTTATAAATACGAGTAGAATTTATATAAAAAAAGCACATAAAACAGTATACAGGATATAATATAATCAAAATAATTGAAATAAATGAGGAGAATTGCATACACATATCAGAACTAAAATACAAAAGCAAAATTTGTACTATTTATTAGGTGTCTGTTTATTACATTTTGCAAATGTGCGACCATTTTTGATGCTTCAATGAGCTGAGATCATTATCACATTTGCAATGGAGCACCGAATAAAGTAGGCATCGCTACTTCGTCAGAAATACAGTGGGTTGTTTCCTTAATGAATTTCTGAAATCAAATATTAGTCAACGCTTATAAAAAAAAAGGATAAAATCGTAAAATATACATAAAATAACCCTAACACTTGGCACAAATTAATAAAAAAATGATTGTAAAAAATAATCAGAATTATCGTATAAAAACGATTTTGTACTCTTTATCAGGTGTCTTGCTTCTTGTATTTGCAATTGTACGACTCTTTTTTCGCATTGCAAAAAGCGAAGATTATTAATGTATTTGCAAAGGAGCACCGAATAAGCATTCATCACAATTTTTGAAAAAAAAATGAGGTAGGTTGAGGGAATCTTTCTTGGAAAACTTCCCAAATTGAATTGACACTCTTCATACAGAAGGATGAATTTCATTCATGTATTTTTTTTTTCAGCTTATGTTTACTGAAACCACATTCAGAGACCTATCCTTCTAAAAAATTAGAATACGAATGGGACAGCTTAACATTTCTTAACAAGCCATATTATAAATTCATTTATAGTTAGTAACAAGTCAAGTTCATAGCAGTCATCTAAGCCCTATATCATTACGTCCAGTTTAAAAACGTTTATTGAAGCTTCTTTGACAGACCTATTCTACTAAGGAATTAGAATCCAAATGAGACAACTTAACATTTCTTAACACACAATATTATAAATTCATTTATAGTAAGTAACAAGTCAAGTTCATAGCAGTCATCTAAGCCCTATATCATTACGTCCAGTTTAAAAATGCTTATTGAAGCTTCTTTGACAGACCTATCCTACTAAGAAATTAGAATCCAAATGGGACAACTTAACATTTCTTAACACACAATATTATAAATTCATTTATAGTAAGTAACAAATCAAGTTCATAGCAGTCATCTAATCGCAGTATCATATATTTAATGATATTACAGTTTAATATAAATTCCATACTAATTTATTTAAAAGAAATTGATATATTTAATCAGATTTTAGTTTTTAAAAATCGTTGTTGGTATTCTATATAATAAAATTACAAGGTCTCCATTAATTATTCACCTGATAACAAAATGAAATTGAAGCCTAATTTTACAAGGTATGAGCAAATTATCGATATAATCTTTAAGGAGCCACGCAGTGTAAAAACCGACATGACTTGCCTGGTTATGGAAAAAGAAATTTCCTGAAATAGTTCCAGAAGCGAATCAGATGTGGATTTAATAAACCTCTATCAACGGAACAATCTATGATGATTGTTCCATTGATAGAGGTTGTCGTGTCCACTTTTTACCGCGGAAAGAGGGGTGCAGTAACTTATGAGGATATGCACCTGAGCACCCGAGGGCAGAAGTCTGATTTCAAGCTCATATGAGGATGAAACACACACCCACACGCTTGCACAGCCCCTTTTTACAGGGGCCCCATTCACACATAGAACACAGAAGAACAACCATGCCCGAACCGGGACTCACAGAACAAGAGGAAGACGCGCTACCTCTGTACCAGAAAGCCGGCACGGAACATTATATTAAAAGATTATTAGAGCAGTTCCGGTAATACGAATATATTTTACATCTAAGAGGTGTGTGCGTTATTTATTTGATAAAACATTCCCAGATCGGTGAATGGGTCGGTGACCTACTTTCAGGACTTTCACATTCCCTTGATATCACTCTACTGGACTTCTTTTCTTGTGAGTACCTGAAATCTGAGTTATGTTACAGATGTGTTGAAGAATTGAGTAATCGAATGGTCAGAAAAATAACTTCTATGACTCAGCAAACGTTTAACATCGTTTGCAGAAAATTGATCAAATTAATTGGGAATACAATATCCTCCAGTCAAATAAGGGTTCTCATGTTAAAGTGTATTAATATTAATTTCATTTTAAATTGCTGAAATAATTTAATAAATCCCCCCCCTCATCTCTTATTGTGTATTATTTATGATAAATCTTTATCAGCTGAATAATTTATGGATTCCCTGCATATAATAAAAATGAAAGCTGTTTAATTGCAAGGTATACCTTTATATGTATCCGAGATATATACAAACACGTTTTATATTATTCTCTTATGGTTAGTATCTTATTATATACGGTCAACTTGAAATGTTACGTACTATGAAAACACGTCAGATATTTAGCATATCAAAAGGACATTTAAGATCTAAAATATTTCAAAAATGAATCATTTATAGAAACTGTGGGTTATTTTAGATAGATCTTTCAAGATTTAAGAAGGCTTCAACTTTAGGGGGAAAACCTATTTGCTTTATAGCATCTGGTAACCATAATTTCTTAGAACCAAGAGCCCTTCGTATGGTGATTTTGCAATAATGCTGGAGTGATCTTGGGGTGTTAGATTCAGAACGTTGACCAATTGCTTTAGTGTAAAAGGAGTAGATCATATTTATTGTAATTGGAGGCAAAAACTCTGCAAAAATAATGACAAACTCTTTCAGGCTAATATATGCATCGGGTACAGAATCCCATATAAGGCGAAGCGCTACAGACGCTGATGGTTGGGTCTGGTTATAGAAGGACCAGAGGATTTGCAGCAGGAGTAAGCTTCTTTTTCTGCCCAGGTAATATTCTGCTTTTTTTACTGCTTGTCCCATAAGATGACGACTAAAAAAATGTAAAATAAACAAATCAATAAAAAGAAGTTACTATTCCAAAAGAAAATATGTTTTTATTGGCACTCTGTACGGCAATCCGCTGAAATTACAATTACCGAATTGTTCATTGACAAATTTTGGATACCGAAAAGAGCTTGTCGGAATAATTGTTGGAAATTTTCGTGTTTTGAATAATTTTTGGAAAATTCGTAAATTGCTTATTAATTATAAATAAACAGAAATTCCGATGTTCTTAGTCAATAACATTCGAAAATAAAGTTTGAGCCATTTTGAAAATTTAATCCATTACTTTCCAGTAATGTCAGTCTATTGAGAGTGTACTTTGTTATCAGATATTTTTGAAATCTTCGCGTCATATTAAAAAAATATATATACTTTCGATTTCACTTAAATTTAAATAATTTACATTATTTCTTTAAATTTTCCAGTAATGAGTTCTTTTGAATTATTAAAGCTAATATATATACAAAAGTATTGTTCCTTAAAATTACAAAAAAAAAATCAGAGTTATGTTATTTTTAATATAAAATATATATCTTCACAATTTTAATATTTTGTAATTATTTGGAAATTTTATTTAACTTAATAATTAGTAAATTAGGATGGAGCCACTTAAAAGTTTGTAATTCAGAGGAAAAAAATTCAAAGTTTCGTTTGAGTCGACATAAAAGTAAACTTCCTAATCTTTTTGTATCCTAATTTTTTTAGTCATTTAGTTAAAATGCTTCCTAATTTTTTAGTCTCTGCCTAAAGAATTATAAAATAATAAAACCTAACGAAATGAGTTCTCCAAAATGAGTTGTTAAGACTGACTATTATTATGTTCAGTTTCTGAGCTGAATTAAAAATGTTTCAAAGGAAATGTGGCATACGCAATAGAGTGAACCAAAGATAGCTTGTTAACAGTATGAACCTAGAAAATATAATTAAATCAAATAAGAATAAAAAATAAACAAATAAATAAAGTGATTATTATAATTTAAATATAAATATTATATCTATTTTTATTTATTAAATTTAATTTTAATATGTAAAAATTCATATGTTTATGAATAAATAAGAAATAAACGAATGGATGAATTCATAAAAAGTTTAAAAATAAACAAGAAATTACGTAAAGAAACAAAAATAATGAAGAAATTTAAAGCTAAGAAATGTATATATATATTATTATTATTATTACTTCAACTCAGTATAATAAGTTGTACAATGATATTTAATTTTTTTTAGTTACGGATATCTTAGAATATATGTCGCAGAAATATTCACAGCAACTTCTTTCAACCGCTTCTATACTCGTGAAAATTTTTTTAAGAAAATTATGTTCATTTTAAGATTTTATATGTGGTATCCAGAAAGATTTTCGAAAATATATTTTTCTTTCATTCCTCAAGAATTAATGTTTCATTTTTTATTTGTTTATATAAAGTTTCTGGGGTTAGTTTAATTTCGAAGGGAAGTTAGATAAAAGTAATTTCAATCTCCTGAATCGATGATTATTCGGGTGGACAAAGTTTAAGACGCATTGTCTGAGACGGTGATTCTAATGAGCTATCACGAAATAAAATTTGAACTATCATAAATCATTGAATTTAATTCGTTATTTATTCATAGAGAATGAAAAGCAAATAGGAGCATCAGTGCAAAGCTTAACTTGTCTACTTAATAACAGTAATAAAAATAATAATAATAATAATAGTAAGCTAGTACGAGCAATGAAGCTGGGGTAGATTCGGACAAACCGTTGATTGATTACACCATTATTCGATTTTTTTTTTTTTTGTTTCACGTAAATGAGGATTAGTGTTTTAAAATTCCTCCAATTTTATAATATTAAACAAAAATTACCTGAAAAGCTTTTTTATCACTTTAGATAATTTTACGAGTGGGACAAGTAAGGATAGGATTAATTTTTGAGCAATGGTGTAACTAGCGATCACGTGTTAAACTGAAATTTTAAATATTGCAACTTATTAAATCTAGCCTTTTATTTTTACACAGATAGTCAAAGATTAAACCTGAATATCATTGTAAAGCTAACGACATTAATTGCATAATAATAATCCAAGAATGTTAAGAGTCTGTGTAAAAATACATGTATTAAAAGTGATTGTTACTTGTAACCTTCTGTTTAGTTACAAAATCTCTATTATATAATGCCGATAGATCATTTCAAGGACTAAAATATGTATTACAGATTTAGATGTAAGGCTATCAAATTAAATTTAAAACATATAAATAATTTTTAGTCTGACTGTGAAAGGATTTAAAGTAAAAAAGAAAAAAATAATAATAAAACAGTAATAGAATGGCAAGAATCAGGTATAAGTAATATTCTTTAGAATTTGATCCACATCATTTTGGCAAATTATTCTAAATTCTAAAAAGGATATGCAAATCATATACTATTATATTATTTTAGCAGAAATATATATTTTTATGCAAATTATTTCGATTATCAGAGGGTGAAACAGAGAAAGAAAAACATTTCCTGAGTCGAGCATTAAAAAAATTTTTTTACATACCGCATTTTTGTCTTGAGATGCCTGTATGACTCCGATGTGAAATGGGGACTATCTTTATACTTTAAAAAAGGTTCAACATCCAAAAACTTCTTTTTGATGGTACAATCATTTATGAAATCTTTTTTGTACTCCATTCCTTCGTTCAAATTGCATTCGCTGCGACGAATATGGAACAAAAGATCTTCCAGGAATTCTGGATCTTGATTATCTGTCATCCAAGCTTCAAAGTCAATCATATTTAAAACAGCTTTCACTAAATGTGAGTCGTTGGATTTATGGCGTAATTCTTGTAGAAATTCAAGGCCGTATTTATTGCAAAACTTTTCGATGAAAGGATCTTGTAATTTTCGCAATTTCATCAACAGCTTTATGAATTTGATTTTGTTATCAGTGTTCTGATATGCATGCATTTTAATGCTATGCAAAACGCATCTGTCCACTGTCTTGGATATGGACATTTTATTAAAATAAGTACCGTACACTTCCAAATCTGATTCCGGAAGATTTGCTCTCAGACTTTGTTCAAAACAATTTGATATGTCTAAATTACGTTTGTACATAATTTTTCTATCGTCCCAAAAATATTTTCTGCAGCTCTCTTCTGTACTTATATAAATATGTTTCGGTCTCGGAGGGAAAGGATCGAAGTAACTGCGAGTATCCTTGTTGTTTTCGCCACGTTGCAAGCAGTATTTGCATAGTTCCAAATCTAAGGGTATTAACGATTTCTGTACAATGAAACTAAATTTCACAATATTCGAGAAATTAAATAGCTTTTCATGTGTACGTTGAGTACTCGACGAAAGCATCTCTTTATTCCTGTAGTATTTGGAAATCATCCTGGCCGTCTATAGTATCCTGTGAGCTGATGCGGAAATACAAGCACGCTGTTGGAGTTCTAAACAATCGACTACTTCCCAAGTCTGAAAGGTGAATAACCGCTGTTGAATCTGAGGATTAGCTGCAGAATTTTAACTGCTTCAGACTGGTTATTATAATTTGCTGGATCAAAAATTGTGTAGTTTCGGTTTCAAATATCAGACTGGCACAACATTTAGAAGATTTCAACTATAAAAATTTTAAGCAGCATCACTTCTTCGGATGCAGTGTCAACCAAGTGAAAAAATCGTGGTTCCAAAAATTGGGGTCGATCGGGGCCGCTTCGAGTAAAACCAGTTCCAGGGATAGATGTTTCTTTTTTTCTTTTTTTAATTAGGAAGTATTTTTTTCTTCCTTTTTTTTTTCTTGCACCAGCCGTCTTTTTTTCTAGAGGTGAAAAAAAAAAGTGTGCGTGTGAGGGGGGGGGGTCTCGTGTTCACCACAGTGGATAGACTTTGCGACAAACTTGACCTCTGATGTGACCCAAAGGGAAGAACAGATGAGGCCACCCTTTGGGGGCAAAGATGTTTTGAAAGTTCTCTGTGAGTTAGTATCAACGAGTGAGCGAGGTACGATTTCTGTTCCATTTCAAGAGTAACTTGGTAAATGGTGGATCGTGACTCCTGATAAGGCAGTGGTTGCACAAAAAAAATTTGGCAACTACATGTAGCTAAACTACGTTTCTCTCGCTAAAATGTTTATTAGGGTCTTCCTCCTTTAAATGTTTCGCCAGTGAAAAAGAATCAAAGAGAAATAGATAATTGAATTAAAGTTTTTCTTAAAATATATTCGTAAAAAAATATAAGGAAATTCTTTCATAAAAGGAAAGGACACGTTTTTAAAAAAATGAAGTTCATTTTTTATACATAAAAAATGCAAAAAAATAATTGATAATCAATAGTTGATAAAAAAGCAGAATCGAGACTACAAATAAGATTGCATCTATTTTTGAGTATTGATGTTGGGTTCAGGGGGGCGGGGGGCAGATACCTGGAGTCTGTCATGGAGATTAAATATTAGGGTGTTTAGGTTAGTTTTTAAAGCCAAATATGAAGGGCGAAATGTTGTATTATGTATCGGGAAGTGACGTATTTCCGATTAGATAACTGCATTTGGTAACTTTGTTAAAGAGGGCCGCAGGTGGTTGAATTATAAAGATATTAATAACCCAAAGATAAAGTTTATCTAACCAAATAAAATAATTTTTAAAAATATATGTTCTATAAATAATAAAATATTACGATAGCGTATAACATATGTCATATCGTAATCGTTCATATTTTATCCGTTCCATGTTTATGTTTACTTAGTTATCAAAGAACCTTTAATAATTACTGATCATCTATTTAAATAATTTTGCCTACAATTTGAATGCCAAAGTAAAGAAAAGTCATATGATTGACCAGATCTAGGTGATAATATTAACATTAGATCCTTTTTAATAAATTCAGTCTTTAAGAGTTTTTTTTTTTTTTTTTTTGCATAAATTATTAGAGTGGGTTTTTCTTGTAGAATGCTTGATTAGATAACTTTTTATTTTATTATAATCAATATTATTTTGATCGTTTTGTCCTTGTAATGGGCAAAGATTACTTTGACTTCAGAGCAAGATGACAAATCTATCATAGATTTACTATATTTTTTATTCTAAGAGGATATAAAACTATGTACTAATTAATTAAAAATTGTTAAATATCTTTTCTGAAATAGTGCTGGTAAAAGGTTTACTATGTTAAAAATTCTAGATTATTAAAAATTAATGTAAACAAAAACCAACGACTTCTTATTTACGAAAATAAAGTATGATTTTTTTGTTTCTAAGCTTGAGCATTTCTCTTGTTACCATGCGTAGCTTTTGCATCATTCTATCTTGGAATTCTACTAGAAGGTCAAAATAGATTTCATAACATTCAGGACATGTGTTGTATTTTCTTAGGATGTTTTAACAGATTTCTTGACCATTGGGCATGTTAGTTAATTTTAGGGGAAATAAATTTCCATTTCTTAATGATAAGGTTTTCTTTTTTCTTTTTTTTTTTTTTTTTACATTCCAAACTTTTTGCCTTACTTACTTTAAATATTTTTACTACAGATTCTGTGTTTCCTACTGAATTAACAAGATTTCCAACGATGACATTTTTAAAATACTACCTTTAGATCCATGCATTATGTAGATAAAGGCACTGCATAAAGTGAGTTAAATCTCATAATAGAAAGAAGTTAAAAATGTTGAAGCAAAATGAAGAAACCGTCAAGTTACCCGAGTCATCTTACCGAACTCGGAAGCGTTTTAAAATTCTCAGTCTTGTGGAATAATAATAATAATAATGGCGTTTCCGCTTTACAACGGAAAGAGGGGGTGCAGTAGCTTCTGAGGGTATGGAGCCTTGAGTACCCGAGGGCTGAAGTCTGACTTCTAGCTCATGTGAGGACGACACACACCGCTCGCTCGCTTGCACAGCCCCTTTTGACACGATGGCACATTCACAACCATATGAATGTGAGCGAACAATGGCTACAGCGGACACGTGATGGGAGCTGGGGGGACAGAGTGGACATTCTTGTGCCTATTGTGTTGTTTCCCTAATCAGTCATAAGTCATCTATTATGTAGTTACGAGCTTTGCACTTGTTGTAGAGATAAACCGATAATTTTGAGAGAGGCCTTTTTCATTTTCTCAGTAGATGTTTGGTTTTTATGAAATGTGTATGTCATTTTATATCGTAGAAAAATTCTGTGATGAAACCTATAGCCATTTCAACAAAATTACTCTCTCTATAAAAAAAGGAAAAGAACGTTTAGTTGTTGATGATGACCCACACCGTTTACCTTGAAAAAAATAAATTAGGAATGAGTTGTGTATGTATAAAAGAAAAGACACCTTGTTGTTAATGAAAATGTATCCCTGAAATTCGTTCATACCCTTCATTATATTGTTACTTACTATGAATTTTTTAGTATTTCTCTGAAAGTTTTTATTTTCATTTCATTTTGCTATATTTAAAATTCATTCACGTTATAATATCTTAATATAAATAAGTAAATTTGATTGGCAAAAATGTATTTATCCTTGTAATTCGATAATCGAGTGCAAAAACAGAAAATTTCGGTTAATTTTTTTTTATCCCACGTGAAAGAAATTTACAACTTAAAATACAGCTTACATTATATTGGTGAATTTTAAAAGTATTTAGTTATCTGCCCCCTTTATCTGCTCTAAGATGGTGAAAAAATGTGTTCGCTCTAACCACGAAGAGTTTCAGAGTGTCCTCTCTGACCCCGAAATCTTATATGTCCTCTATAAACACGCCCGCTGTACCCACACCACCCATTCACATACCTTTTATATAGTACAAAGATGAACAACCATGTCCTAACCGGGACGCCCAGATCACGAGGAAGAGGCGCTACTTCTGTGCCAGGATACCGGCAATAATAATAATAATATGCATAGCTAGAGTTAACTCTTGATTGTCAACGAGATTTCCCTTTGAGGAGTTTGAAAATTAAAATTCGTCAAACATCATTTAACCAAACGAGTGAAGGATGAAAATTTTTAATGTCTGGCAGTGTGAAAAACTAGAAGTATCCATAAGGTGATAAAGTTTGAGTCGTATGAATATAAACTGACTCCTTCTTTGTCTATTTGCCTCGATATCCTCTAGATACTTTTACTCGAAAATACAGAAGAAAAAAAAACCCTAAAATAAATCACTTACATGTTATCTATAGTAGGTAGATTAATTTGAAATTTCTATTCTTTCGAAAATATCTATTATTCTTTATATCTGAACAATTTTTTAAAAATCGATTATGTTTATCATTATTCATTGTGAAACATAATAAACTGCTCAATTTATGTTCTTCTATATACCGGGTGGCCATAAAAAAAATACCCCTACTCTGACCTCCCTGGATATCGAACTACTCAGTGTAAAGGCTTGAAAATTTGTGGACATACTATTCAAAAAATGGGGAAACGGATTTCACGAAAAAAAAATTTAGTTCCAGAAATCACCGATAGGTGACGCTGTACCACTGGACGTATGCTGAAAAGACACAAAAACACGTTTTAAACACATTTTATTTGAAAGTACCAAGCATACATGAAACAAGGACGTTATCGATGCAGGGAATGCTGCTCAATATGGTTCCCTTCCTGAAGATGTAAAATGTGAAGTCTGTGGACAGCTTGTTCAACTGCGGATCGTAACTGGTCATCTGAGATGCTTCTCACATGCAGACTGATACTCTCTTTCAAATCTGCCAAGGTTATCAGACGTTCTCGATAAACAAGGTTTTTTAAGTGTCCCCAAAGCCAAAAATCACACGGATTAAGATCCGGTGAACGAGATGGCCAAGTTGTCGGAAACGCGCGACTGATTATTCTGTCAGTGGTGAAATGTTGGCGAAGAAACTGTTGCACAGGGAGTCCAATGTGTGGAGGTGCTCCATCTTGCATAAAAGTAATGGTGTCAAGGCATTGGCGCTGCTGCAAATGGGGTACAACAAATGTTTCGAGCATCCTTTTGTACCTGTTGGCCGTCACGGTACATGTCTCAAGGCCATTGGAAGTAACCTCTTCGAAAAAGAACGGTCCAAGGATGAATGTGGCTGTGAATCCACACCAGACTGTAACTTTCGGTGAGTGGAGTGGAATCTCTTGGAAGGTACGGGGGTTTGTCGTGTCCCATATGCGACAGTTATGGGTGTTCACTGTTCCACTGAGGTGGAAATGGGCCTCATCGCTCCACAGAATCTGCCACGGCCACGATGCATCCACTTCAACTCTAGCAAGAAATGTCAATGCAAAGGTCAGTCGCATCTCCCTGTCTGTGGCCAGCAATTGTTGATTAGGGCGGATTTTGTACGGGAAACAATGCACCATTTTT
>JAOUZG010030816.1:160669-177656 GCA_026289955.1 Argiope argentata | reverse complement strand
ATATATATATATATATATATATATATAAAGTTGGAAAAGTATGAATTGGTAAATATTTAACCCCTTTACGTAGGGTGACTGAAATTATACATCACGCTGAAAATATTCCTGTTAACAAGTTTCTAACGTGCTTTTGTCAAATTGAATTGGAACTAACAGAAATATTTATGAAAGACTCTTTTGTTCGAATTTTGCAATGCTGGCCTTAAAAAAACGGAAGAAAATAATCGCATTTACTTTATACATGATTTTTGTTGAGAAAGATATAACAAATCAATTCCTCACAGTTTGAACATTTGATAAAAAGCCCTAAATCTATGTTGATGGGTAAAAAAAGACCAAAATATTTCTATAAGGTGCAAATCATCTATATAGTTCCATAAACAATTCAAAGTTCTTTTATTTTCAGTCTATTGAAAGGAAATGAACCAAGTTTATTTTTTGAAACTATTTATGAAAGTAAACCCAGTTTATTCCTCTTCTTACTAGAACAGAAATTATTTATTGAACTGTAAAATTACCAAAATTACCATTTAAAATTACCGATTGATTCCGTAATTATTTGAACGGTGCACTGTTGCGTGTATGGTTAAATAAAGTTCTGTGCATCGCCATTCTTACAAGAATACAGCTATCAGGCGAAGAAAAAACTTTTTTCATTGCATCAAACAACATTTCTTAGGTTCATGTTTTTTATATCATCAGAATGAGAAGGTGGATTTCTTTAATGACAGAATTGCACATTGAGCACCTTTAAGACTTTATTTCGGTCGTTGTGTTATCTAGTACAACACATCGTTCAGCCACCAACAGTACCTTCTAGTGGTTTAAACTATGCTACCAATCAATTAAGAGATTTTTTTAAAAAGAAAAAGAAAGGGGAAATTAAAAAAAAAAACCTCTTCAGGTTTTATTCCCATTTTTAGTGGCGAACTGACTTGAAAATTATTGGTTGCCAGGAAAAAATACTGGCCAAATGGCACCCACGTTGCTATCACTCAGCATTTATAAAGAATAGATAAAACTATATAAATAAAAATGAAAAGTAATTTAATAACTCATAAATACTTTGCGCTTTATAGAAATTTGTTTTGTTCAAATTTTGCTTACAATTACTACAAAGCAGAAGTAAGATTTCGTGAAAATCAATGAATTGTTAATTTTTTATGGCTAAAACCTGTTATTATATAATGAAAATATTAATTTATATTTAGTGCCGTCATTCCAGATGAATGGAAATATCACATTCATTTTAAACCATATTCTTTATTTGTTCCCGAAATGTCACACGCAATATTTAGTTACATTTCGTATCATTAAAAATTATAAATAATTTGTTGAAAGAATTAGCTTTCGGACTGGCCCTGTCAGTAATTTTTCTCAGAAACTTCGATGTAAAGTTGCTTGATGCAAATAATATTAGTATTTTAATATAAAATTCAACATTTGATAAGACCATTTTGTTTAGGGCAATAACAATCTTATTTAATATAACTATTATTCTGCATAATGCTGTTATTTTTTTAAAAAATATTATGTATATGTTTTTAAAAATGGTTTTATTTCTCATGCGTTCGCATTCCATCAAGTGCTATCATTAAATTATATTTTTACTTTCTCATGTACGAAGTGGAAATACTGTAAGAGTTAAAACAACAACAACCGAACTTTAGATTTTGATGTATCTCCATTTTTCAGAACTCACCTAGTCTCAAAAACACGTTTTTAGCATTTTGTCTATGTCTGTGAACAGGATAACTGAAAAACGTTTTGAAATAGACGACCAAAATTTGGCACATGGAATTTCTTCCAAATTTGTAGATTTCTATCTATTTTTGATAGATTTCTATCAAAAATAGATATAGATATTTTATCTATTTTTAGATAGGTGAATCCTTCCATCTATAGATATAGATATTCTATCTATTTTTACATATAGATATTCTATCTATTTTTGAACGGAATCCATCATGACGAAATATATCTGACTAGTTGTTCGAGTATTAGTGAACTCGATAACTACAAAACACAAAGAGTAAGATAAATAAAATTTAGTATACAGAATTATTATGAAAAATATAGTTACCTAACAGATTTTGAATCAATTCTTGCAAATGGTTGACCATCTGTAAATCTGTATTTTCGCATACATGTAGACACAAAGGCTTAAATCAGTGAAATTCGATATATTTTCTTGTAACTACAACAGTCGTTTTGAGTCAATCGACTGGAAAAGAAGCTTCTAAAATGTCTTTGCAATAGATTCAATAAAAACACTAAATTCATGCTATTGACCTTTATTTCGTAAATATTTTGCGCCATGCATTCGTGGCCTAAGTCAAAGTCCATAATTTTATGTTGAGGAAAGGGAATTAGACATTTATTGAATAGTTTGTGAGAAAGTTGCAGGGAGACTACTCCTGTTAGTTACTTTCTTGCATACAGCATATACCAAGCAAAGACCTATTGATTTCATGTGATTACTGTAGCTTTCGCTATATCATTTAAAGTTTCTCGTACAAGTACAGAAAATTGTCAGTACTTCTACGAAAAAATCAAGTATTAATAAAGAATAAATTAATAAAAAGTCAATTAATTAACTAAGGAAATTAATAATTTGGGAATTTTAAGTGAAATTTTTGTGGATAATCAGTTATTTTTTATTAATAAATTAACCCCCTTTGACAATCAAACAGTTCGTTGGAATTATTGGCTGTGTTTAATTTCAATTAAATCTTGTACGCATAACTTAATATTCATGATTTCCACAACAGAGTATTTTTGAGCCTCAGATTAAGGCTACTTTAAACCTGTTTGCTTTATACATGTATATTTACTCGGGCAAAACGCGGACAAACTTTCTGTGAAAGAATATCTCTAAAAATTTGATAAAGTCCACAAATTTCAGACGTCTAGCTTAAAACATTTTTGAATTATCGTGTTCAAACAGAAACATAATTCCAAAAATGTATTTTACGGTCACAAGAGAAGGCTAAAATATTGATATTTGCCAAAACCTTGAAGAACAATATTCATACAAAGTGGGTATCCCACTTCATTCTGACATGGCAGGAAATCTATAAAAACAATAAAAAACTAAGTTCCTAACATCCTTGTTCAGATTTTGTGTCTTTTTAACATAAATTTATTTTGACTATTCGATTGAGAAAAGGCGTGGAGAACTTGTTTGATCAGATTCTTGCTTTCCCCTCTCCCTACAAACATCTGATGGGCCCAAATTGTCATGCCTACAAAAAACACCCCTGACATCGGGATAACTATCAATCTGGACTGTCCTCTCACTTCCCATGTCCTCTTTATATATACAGTAAATCGCGAACCAATGATTTTTAAATTTTCTCTTGATATCTGAATCATGCTGGGTAATTGCTGATTGTTTATTTTTATCCAAATAAGAAAAAAAAATCTTGTCAGAATCGTTCCCGCTAGCTGTATTCTGTATGAATTATAAATTTGTATTTCCTGACAACTTTCCTCTCTGTTTCATCCCCTCTTCATTTAAAAAAAAATTATAACATAGTCGGGCTCAGAAGTTGATGTTTGTTACATAAAACTATTTGCATTTTGTTTAATTGTTTGAGAATGGGTGTGGGACACTTATTTATGCAGTTCTTGCTTTTCCCTTTCTTACACATACATCAGGAGAATCCAAATATTTTTATAAACTAGAATATTGTTTGCCATCGGAAAAGCTGCTAATTTGCCAATATGCCTCTTCTCATTATTCCGACTTAAATATCACCTTTCTATCTACAGTAAATTGAAAATAAATGTTTCTAAAATTTGCTTTGAACTTCTGTATAATCTTGTCTATTATATTGATTACATATATTTATTAAAACAAGAAAAAATTCACGTAAAAATTGTTCTCACTGTTTGTATAAACATAAACTTGCATGTCTCCATTTATTTTCCTATTAAATACATTTGTGAATATTTTTTCTGTTATATTGAGTCTGCTATTATATTGATTATATATCTTTATTAAAATAAGAAGAAAGCTTTTCTCGTTGGTTGTATAACCATAAACTTGAATTTCATGATTCTTTTTACCCTAAGAAGCTACTGCACTCCTTCTTCCGCTGTAAAGTGGACACGTCATCATCATCATCGTGGTTCTTTTTAAAATTAAAAATATGTGTGATTATTTTTTGTTAACTCTTTACTCTGATAAGGCACAGCAGTTCTGTTTCTCAGTTATCACTTAAAATGATATTAAAACTCGCATGAATATCTAAAACCAAATTTATTAAAAACAGCAAAAGGAAAGTTTCATCATTTCATAATATGAATATGGAAAATAATTTTTCTGGTCTGAAAATGTTTGGGATTGTGATAACTGTGAGATTTTTTATAGCAGTCTGCTTGTGTTTTCTCCTTTTTAATTGCTTCTTTTAGCTCCAAGAATTCATCAAAGGGAAATAAACCCCTATTACAGGAAGAATATCCCTCAAAATATAAAATTTCATAAATAAAACAACTAATTTTCCTCTTACTTTAATTTTATCATCAGAAACATATACATGTATATAAAGAGCTAAATCTTACAACATCTTAGAGTTGCTATTTTGTATAGCCCTTCCAAAGTTACTGTGCGTTGAAAGAAATGAAAATGAAGTGATTGTAATCATAGAAATAAATTACATTTGCAATAAACAGAGGCTATCGTATAAAGCCAAGTACACTCCACTATAGAATTATTTACTTATTTTACTTAGAATTAATTAATTTTTTCATAAAAATTTAACTGCTTTAATTATTTGATATTTTTGTACCTTTTGCCATACTGTTGTTACAGGTTGATCGCAGGTCACTTTTAAAAGTTTGATGTCTTCAAAAAATTAAACTATATTGGATGTTTCTAATATTTCGCTTGTTTCATTTGAAGATTTCATTCTTGCATGAATAGAATTATGAAACTTTGAATTTTATTATTAAATGCCAATCTACGAATGGATCGAAGAAGCTGAGTCAGTTGTTTTATTGTTCTAAAATTTGTTCTCTTGATAATTAAGTGATTTTCGGTCTCAAACATCAACTCTTTCTTGTCCAAAACGTTAAAGGTAAAAAATATAGTGAAAAATGTGACTTATGGAATCGTAGACTATAAATTAAATTTATGTAATTTTTTCAGCAGTTCTTTTATTGAAGCAAAAAAACAAACAACATCTTTACATCATTTAAAACATTTTTTCAATGGAAGCATATATTTGCCTAATACGTTTCAGAAAGCAACTAGCTGATATCTGGCATCACAGTTAGAAACGATGCTCTGTGAAATTTAAATTTATAATTCAAAAACTTACCGATTTTGTAAAAAAAGTTTACTTATGTATTGTTTTTTATGTTTTTTTCAATTTTCTATGTACTTTTTGGTTTCTTTATTGTATTTTTGTGCATATGAATACTCTTAGATTCATTAAATTATTGCAAATTACTTGAACAAACATACTGAAATTTTTAGGTATTGAAGATTTTTTCAAGCAAAGTAAATGAAAATATAGTTTAAAACATAATTTTCCTGGTTGAAAAGACTCAACTTAAAGTAACCCTGATTTGTACAGTGATACACACTGATTCACTGATTCGAACATTTATTACTTAATTAAATTAATTTATTTGCTGTATTTTTGATTTCAAGAAGTTATTTTTAATAAAAGAAATCCAATTAAGCAGTTAAGTTTTTTAATTAAACGCTTTTATAAAATAGTACCGTAATTAAGCTCTTTTGACTATTTTTCTTGCTTTTCTCAAACTCATTTATGTAAATTGGTGCAGTTTCGGCTTAAAAATTAAAAAGAAAAAAAAAGTCTGAACTAAGACTATTGAATAAATAATCTGGGAGAAAAAAGATCCTTATTGTTCAATATGATCAAATGTTATTTTTTATTAATCATCAATATTTCGTTTATATTAAATCACATATATCTATCAACAAATATACAAGTAAAGCAAAAATAAAATTATTTAATCTGAAGGAGTATATAAGGAGGAAAAATGCAATAATCAACAACTTAAGTAATGATGGGCCTTTTAACGAGCTACATTCTAAATAGATTCAGAAAGATTTTTTTTTTTGTGTATTTGTAGGCAAAGAACCTACAGTAAATTTTCAATCAAAAGAGTTTGAATTGCAACTTTCTGTTTCGGATATAATTAACGCAACTTTTCTAAAAAATGAAATATCTTTTTAAAAGGATAATAGTTGTTTTTCTCTTAAAAATGTCGGCATTCAAATGCCGATTTCCGAAGATTTTTGTGAAAATAAATAAATGCTTCAAAAAGAAAAACAAATACGTGAAGATAAAATCAATGCAATTAAATTTTATTTTGATCATTATACATATATTTATTTTTAATCATTATTATATATCTATTTACATAGATTTACCTTTTAATAGCATATTTCATAGAAAGTTAATGTACACTCTTGATAGGCAGTGATTCCGCCTCTTTCGATTGCTTTGACACTTGCTGGTAAGCATTTATTCTTCTTATTCGAAGCATAATACTATATTCTGAGTAAATTCTGAATAAACTGAAAAATTCTAAAGCTCTTTCCGATTGAGAAATCCTCTTCTCAATTTTTCTTTTATTCAGTGTTCTGATGTCAGAATTTTAATGGCCAGTAGTATACATATTGGTAGACAATGTAATTTATCCACAGTGTTTATTTCATTAAAATTTAAAGTATAAGAAAAGGAAAAGAATATTTCTATCAACATGATGTATGATTCAGGAATGCTTCTTCAAAGGAGCTTGAATGCTTTCGGGCAGCTGTCTTCTGTTTCCTCCAATCAGTTTAAGAAGCAGGTGATGCCATCTTCTGTTTAACTTAGAAGTTTCAGATATCAAAGCTCGATTGAGGATTCTCCTAAAAAATATACATGAAAAAATAGCTTGATTAATAACTCAATATATGTAAAGAATATTAATGTATAAGACGCAACTACAGAAAGCATTCCTATTAGATAAAAACTTCTGTTTAACTAACAACAAACGAATATTAGGAATAATGTGAATGTATATGAGACGAGTTTGACTTTCAAAAATGTCCAGCTATTGAAAATAGAGTTTAAGATTAAAGTATTTACATATTCTTTATTTTTATTTTCTTACATTGAACTTGATTTGTTTTGATTTGCACTGATGAAGTTTTATAATGAATTTCTCGATGGTTTCCTGGTACGATAAACTCTGATATTCTAACTTTGATGATAGCACTATATTTTGATATTTTCAAAACTTCATAACTATATTTATTTAATTTAGATTCCACAAGAGGTTTCTAAAGGTTTCACTTGATAGCTTTGAGAAAAATTAATGATGGTATTTCGTTATAGTCATGATGGTAAATTATAAAATACATTAAACACGAAAAGTGTTTAGAAAATAAAAATCCCCAAAAGCTTTTAAAAACCTCGTTTGTATTATAATGTAAGAGGAGAATATTTTCTTTTTATCTGAATTCCTGAGATCAAATCAAAAATAGTGTAGGCATGAAGAGTCTAAAATAATACGAGAAAGACATTATGTAATTATGAATATAATTATAAATGTAATTAAAATTGTAATAGCATTTCTATCAACTCCTTTCATATATCCCTTAAATTTTTGAAGACTAGATATACTGGCTAAGAGTGAGTTATGTATATATGCTTTATAAAAAAGTTTTCAATACTATATATAGTAATTTGTATATGCTCAAAAATAAGGATAAGCTATATTAAATTACGTAAAAATATTTTAAATTAGTTATTGGACATAAGAAATAATGAGCGTGACAGAAAACTAATAGTTTTAACTGAAATTCTTAGAAAAAAAATGCTTTGAGTAATTCTTTAGAGAATGTACTTGAATAACTAATATTGTATGAATATATTTTACGTTATTCCTTTGATTTAAAAATAATATTAAAAATTTACTCAAAATTTTATAATTGCTCGATTCACTCTGAAACCTTATTTTTTAATAGATTTTTTTTAAAATCTTAGTACCTTTCCAACTTAAGAAGGCTAATTTATTTATGTGTTAGTTTTATTTGAATTATTTCAAAAGTTTGCATCCAATCTGATTGAAGCTTTGGGGAATTTACACAAAAAAACATGTAAGTTAAGAAATTTTTCAAAAAAATAGTCCTTTATTTTTAATCAATTAAGCATTCAACTTAAAAAAAAACATATTGCAATTCTTCCATAATATGCATTTTATATATAAAAAAAAAGTACTGAGCAAGATATGCCAAATTGCAGGCCTTGAGAAAAAGTATCAAGAAAAAATGTCAGAATATTAGTTTATTTTGCTAATTATAAGTTATTTTATTATAAAATTTAATTATTATTTATTTTAATATAGAATATTTAGAAATTATTATGTTGCATTTACTGAAAGGAAAAAAGAGAAATATGGTGTGGGGAAATATGCATTAGAAAAAAAGCCCATTAACATGCTGAAGAATGAATGGCAATCGGTCCAGTGAATCTGTTAGTATGCGATGGCGTATTCCCCCCCCCATTCAGTTTTTTTTCCTTCCCCAAAACGAAGGCAGACATTGTGAATATCGTAGAGAGTTTTACAAGAAAAAAATACGCTCAATTATTTAGATTCTGCTAATGAATTCAATAATAAACATGAGAAATGATAACTGAGTCGCTGATTTAATGAGAAATTGATCACTGAAATTTGAAATATTTAATTCACTGGCCAGCTATAATTAAAGCTTATCCTATCAGAAAACTCTAGAGCTGGTTCTATGGCACAAAACGAAACAAAACTTCATTAATATGCAGTTGAAATGATGCGCTCTGTGAAAACCCGAATTGAAGGGAAATTATATATATAGTTAAAATTTTCTTTCATAGGTTGAATATCTATGCCAATATCGAATGTCTTTCCTGATCTGTTGTTATTATTATTACTGCCATAGCGAAATCTTGAAAAATCATTTGAATTTCTCTAGTTAAATTAAAAACAGTGCGAAATGCAGTTCTGAATGTAAAATATTTAATTTCTCCAAAACAGTGTTATCATATAAAGCAATATTTTATATCTCATTATTTCAGGCTCTCTAAAAATCCATTAACCGCAAGATCTTGTGATAAATCATTATTCTCAAACAATCTGGTCACCATGATCACCTGTTCTAATATTTTGTGAATATTTAAAAATATTTGTGATTATTTTTGTAAACTCATTACTCTGATAAGGCACAAGCAGTTCTGTTTCTCAGTTAGCACTTAAAATTATATTTAAACTCACGTGAATATCTATAACCAAATTTATTAAAAACAGCAAATGTAAGTTTCGTCATTTCATAATATGAATATGGAAAATCATTTTCCTGGTCTGAAAATTTTTGGGATTGTGATAAATGTGAGTTTTTTTATGGCTGTCTATTTGTGTGTTCTCCTTTTTAATTACTTCTTTTTGCTCCAAGAATTCACCAAGAGGAATTAAATCCCTATTACATGAAGAATATCCCTCAAAATTTTATTATCAGTACCAAAACAGTATTATCATATAAAGCAATATTTTATATCTCATTATTTCAGGCTTTCTAAAAATCCATTTAATGCAAGATCTTGTCTAAATCATTATTCTCAAACAATCTGGTCACCACGATCACCTGTTCTAATATTTTGTGAATTATGACTTCTTTTTTAAAAAAACATTTTGCATCTAAGAACAGATGTCAGACGATCTCTTATTTGCAGGGCAAATTTTTCTCAAACAGAAAGTTTTACGTCAGCTCAATTACACTGTATACTTTATGCTAATCAGTAGAGAAACATAGTTTCCAGGATAGAATGCGTAATTAAAAATAACGGAAGTTAATTAAATATGCTTACTACTATCTTTGTTTATTCGTTATTTCAAAAGAGCATGTTTATATTCTTGTTCACTGACATCACATGAAATTTCTTTTTAATTATTTGGAGCCATATTTCTGGCTCTAGAATTTCCTGAATTAGCAAACGCAGTTTTTAAAAAAATTTCGGATGTATATACAAATTTTTCTTAATTTATTTAATAAAAAAATCCTCAAAAATCGTGTAAGATTTGGTGAAGAGCCGTCAACCGATGAAATGTGAATCAATTCTGTTTCCGGAATTCACAGAACGCTCGCTGTTTCTCTAATTTACTCGTAGTATAAACTAGCGAAAATGTGCTTCATTTGGAGCCTGAATCCCTTTCTGAATAGGCAAACATTAATTTTATCAATTCGATGCATAAAAATATATATGCCATATTTTCAATATAAATTTCAAAAAATAGCTAGTTATTATTCATTATTTAAAAATGATAAGTGAATTTGAAGGAAAACCGTAAATAAATGCCAAGATAGTTCTATCTTTTCAATTTCTCATATACTTCCATATAATGACTTTTAGTGTATTAAGGATGCCTACCTTGATGCTATAATGTCCTTCGTTAAATTCTGCGATGAAATAATTTCATTGTTAAAATAATTATTATAATAAAATTTTTGACTTGATGCTGATAAATCTTAACAAAGAAAGTATTAATCTTCAATATATTTTAATTAAAAATAAAATTTTAAAACTAATGTTTTCGGTTATTTTTCAAATATAATTATCAATAATCATTCTTCATTTTTTAAGTATACTAGAGTTTTCACCTCTCGATAACTTTTTTTTATTAAAGATTTCCAAAAATCCACTTTTTTTAAAAGTCAAAAATCCATATTTACTTTCTCAGGAAGGGAAAAATATAATTTATTTTGGACAGTATCTTCCCCCCTTTATTACTGCAATGGAGCAGATTGAGTACGTTTTGCTAATGCATGTGAGAAGTAAAAACTGCCCCTTTGGTACGTTATCCCATTATGAAGTAATGTTTTTTTTCTCCCTCCTGCGTTTACGTATCATTTTTTTTTCCTTTACTGAACACTGAAACCTCGAAAGGATTGTTTATTCAATTCTGAAAGATTTAGATGTTACTTGTAAAATAAAATAAACATGATTATAATTATATATTGTAAATTTACCGACAATTATCGGTAATTCTTTTTACAATGAATACAAAATAAATATTCATAATAATTAGACAATTTATACAACAATCTATAGTGTGACATAAGCATGTGAAAATAAATTATATTCTAAATATAAATGCATAAAAACTCAGCAATCGTGTATCAATTTAAAAGCAATATTTATTATGATCAATTATGAAATATATAATTAAATACGCGATCTATTTATCAACATGTTTGAAAATTTTTACACATAACAAGCATAATTAGTCAATATTTTGGTTTCCTAATTGAAATTGAATTTTTGTACAAAAAAAATCTTTTGCTGTAAAAAAAGTTTTCAGAATAAACTCTTTTGGCTTAACAATTATTAAACTATTGAATAAATATATTTCATCCTTATTATTTCTGTTGAAATTAATCCGGAATTTTGCTAATTTTACCAAGATTTTTTTTACATTATTACGTATTATCGGCAGATTGTCAATAATATAATAATAATAATAATAATCTACAAATTTTTTGAAGAACCGGCGAAAAAATGTAGAATTATTGTTAGCAATTTGATCTTCATTGATTTGTGAAAATCAATGTTATAAAGCGGAAAGAATCGAATATATATTTAACACGTTAACTGCCGTGGGGGTCGCCGGTGACCGACATTCGACTAGGCTACAACGCCGTGGGGTCCACCGGTGATTGGCGACGCAGCAAATAATAAAAGTACATAATTATGGTAAATATGATACTGATAAATTTTTCAATAAAGCTATTACTATTATAATGGCTGGAAGAAATTAATCAATATAGAACATACAAAAAATTTTTTATCATTACATGTAAAATATATTTCTCTCTTATCGTATCCGACGAACTACTTAATGAGCTTTTCTCGCTGTCTGACAGCAATCGCAAAATTTTTGAAGTTATTTGTAAAATTGCACCGTCAGATGATGTACTGGATTAATAATCTTCATTTGAAGCCATATTTTTAAGGGCTAATAAAAAAACTGAACGGAAGATATAAAATGCAAAAACATATGTAGAGTGAAAAAATATAACAAACGCACTTATTTGTCTGTAGAATGCACTGAATAAGATTAAAGAATGACAGTAATTATTTAGCAACCGAAGCACGATTGTTTGAAAAAAAGGACAATCGTAAGAATTGCCTACAGAGCCATGGGAGTCACCGGTCACTCCCACTACGAAAACTGCTTCAAGGATGATTTTATAACTCATTTTATCTGCTGCAAATAATATTTCATCATAATATTTCAGCATAATATGCATTGCATAATGAAGAGTTCACATCGGCGCCTTGGGCATACCATGGAAAATGCGTCCGTCAGTCAATGGGTTAAGATATCTTATCTTTGATTTATTTAGCTTCAAATTTAACTCTGATGCAGATTTACAGATTAAAAATCATACATTAAATTTCATACACTTACTCGGTTGCTAATTTGAGTTAGAAAGCTTCATGCACATGAGTATCTACATCATTAGACAGCCATATAATGATGAAATTTAATACAAAATTTGATATACATCTATAGCTATGGTGATAAAATATAGAGGCAACATTAAAGCGTCTAGCTCTATACATTTCTGAATTTTAGCGTTCACTTAATCACAAAGAAGCAGAAACAGCTTTTCTTTTTAATAATTTGTTATAAAATTTGATAGAAATCAACGATTTTGGTTTAAAGATTATATTCAAAATTTCATTTGTTTTTTAGTGTAAGCAAAAATCGATATATTATCTCTAATGATTGTCCGACACAAATTAAACGCTTCCACAAAAGTTGCGAGTTTCTCCCTTTTGGGGGGTGGGTGGTTGAGGGAAGGGGTAGATAGTAAAAATTCACTCTAGTGTGGAATTTGACTAACTTAAAAGCTAAATATTTTCATGGTGCTTAATATACAAATGTGCTCTTTCTGGGAAGTATATCATTTTCGAGATTAGTTTATTTTTTAATTGAAAACTTGAATGTTTTAATATGTCCGAGAGTGATTATTTTCCTATATACGACTAAAGAGTTTAACAAATAGAAAGTTGAATAAAAGAAAAACTTGGCAGGTTAATAATGCAAAACTAAGAAGAAAAAAAAATTATGGTCTATGTTAATAAATACGAAACATTTTGCCATGCCGCAACTTATCTTTATAAACAGCAATTCATAAAGAATTTTTTTCGATGATAAATTTTGGTCTGCAGCTTTTCTTTATGGAATTTTGATTGTCACAACATCTTTAAAATATTGTGAAAGTTAAATCTGTCCCTATGAATTTTACAGGCTGGTGCAGTATGGTTATTTGATTAAAATCGAAAAATCTTATTGAATGCAGTAAAATATTTTTTATAAGATTCAGAAGATAAAAGTAATGTTGGAATAAGAAGAATGATTTTGAAATTTAAAGACAGATCAGTTTCATAATTTAAATGCCACTTTTGAAACATTTACGGTATCCAAACGTTCCTCGTTCAATTTATCAGTATTTGTATAATTCAACATGGAAATACCTTTATTCTTTTGACAAAATTTGTGACTAAAAACTAAATTGAATGCAGTAAAATATATTTTATAAGATTCTGAAGATAAAAGTGGTATTGTAATGAGAAGAACAATTTCGAAAGTTAAAGACAGAACATTTTCGTAATTTAAATGCTACTTTTGAAACGTCTACTATATTCAAACATTTCTCACAAAATTTTAAAGCTTTTGTCTATTTCAACATGAAAATATTTTATTCTTTTGGTAAAATTTTCTAATTAAATATCATGATCAAATTTTATCATGCGTTTGGCTAATCGTTTCTCTTTGCTGGAAATGACAAAAATATTTAAAGACGTTTAAACACTGAAAAACTAGAAAAAATGTGTTAGAATTTTAGTAAGTACGCTAAGAATTATATCACTGTTTTATGATACATTTAATAATGTACTTGGTATATAGAAGGAATAGTTTGAAGGATTATTATGCTTTTTTTTTATCATTATAATATTTTCATGGAGTACGAAACATTTTAGAAATCATTCTTTAATATAATACTGTTATATATTTATTTTACAGATTAAAATGAAATTTTCAACAATTATTAGAACTATCATTGAAATTAACAATTCAAAATAATTTTTAATCGAGATAACTTAATGATTTGCTGTTATATTAATCAGAAAAACAACGTCGTGATAAAAAAAATTAAAAAAATCTACCTAATGTACAAATAAAAAAAATCGAATTGACAGGTGAAAATATTTATGTTTTAAAATGATAAATTTTAATGACATTACAAAGTTGAAGCCGAAATTCTGAAGAGCCTTCTGATAATTTTCAATAATAGAAGGCTTAGATCAAATGTGAAGCTTTCTTTCGCTCAGTTCTTGTATCTCTATTATTAAGAATGTATCTGAAGACACATACACTTAATTGATGGAAGCATTCTGTATATATTTCCAGATTATATTGGAATGAAAGATCTTATCTGTGTTGTACTTAAATTTAGATGGTAAATTTAGAATAATTAATTTTTTTAAAAAGGAAGAATCTAATTCAATAATTCAAATTATTATTTTACAATCAAACAATTATAAATAAGTTAGGTGAAAGCAGAATTGAAAACGGAAAGTGTTATTAACTAATAGTATTAATGATTTTTTTTTCTTATTCTGATATTATCAGCTATGTATTAGATAGCGTTTTATGGTTGCACTTTGCAAATAATAACATATGTAAAGTTAATGATAAGATTGAAGATTAAATAACGATAACATTATAAAAAAAATTTAATTTACAGTAATGCACTATGAATAGAAATACAATAAGCAAGAATTTTTGATTTATTTGAAAGAATTTATTTGTATAAATATAGTAGAATTTGTAAAATAAGCTTTATTATTTAAAATTAAATTGATATTTTTTCACTTGTTTGTTTCTCCTTATTTTAAGCTCAAGTTTTTATTGGAAATACGTGTACATTTCAAGTGAATTCTAAAATAGCGTTTTCAATATCATTTTAAGGGTGTTTGATAGCAATTACTTCTACTAAGGTGAAATTCATAAAATATCTTCATTCTCATCAAATTTCTTTTATAATAAACAATACAGCAGTGCAAAACAAAAGTTTTAAAAGTAAGAATATCGGTCTAAAAATAAATGGCTTCAATAAATATTTTCTAGAATTTTAGTTCGATGGCCACTTTCAACAAAATCAAATTCCAATCATAGGAAAAACTTCAACTGAAGGGAAGGGTGCAAAAACTCTATGATTTGAGGGAATTGTCAGTCTTAATTATTTGTTGTCACTAATTGTTTGAAAAAAAAACCTTTTGCTTGTATATTTAAAAAAAATTCTATGACTCTTCGAAAGAATTAAGACTTAAATTATCCTCTTTAGATCACTGAAAACACAAAGAACGAAATAATTTAAACAATCAAAACAATTCAAAAATGAATGCAATTTTTAGGTTTTTTTTTCATAGAAATAACTTAAATGTGTTTGAATCGCAAGATATTTTTAATAAAATATTCAAAAAAGCAAAGCAAAAAAAAAAAAAAAAAAAAAAAAAACGTTTTTCAATAATCCTTCTAAAGATTATTCTTAGAATAATATACAAGAGTTGAAAAGTACTTGGATAATATTAAAGAATATGTGAAAGATGATATTTGTACTGTTTGACAATAGAAACTTTAAATTAACAATTGTCATCGAAGCGCCTTGCCTAGAATTATGATCTTCCATTTAATTGTTTATCTTTAGCATCATTATCGTTTGCCTAATAATCACATTAATTACATAAACTGATGTACATCATCTCTAGCGAACTGATAGATAATTCAAACTGCAATAAGATTTACTTCCTCATCATGGAGCAAATTCATTTTTTCTTGGAGTTAGAAAATCGATATTTCGCCGCTTCCGCAAAATCAACAGGTTTTACTCTTGATAAATGAATAGTTCCAACTAAATACCTATAAACATTTCACAAATATACCGACATGAGGAATGATATATAACGTAAGAATAATATTTAACATTGTAATCATAATTATTGAAACGTCACCGGTTTACAGAATAAAATATTATTTTTGTTGACTCTAGAGCAAGATGGCGGTTACACGGGGAAAATATCCGGGGTTCCTTTCCTTTCCTTCGGTTCGTCCCTGGACGCGAGCGCCCGATTTGCTCCATTTCCGTCTCACTTAAAAAAAAAAAAAAAAAAAAAAAAATCTGCTCTATACAAAACAACCCTGTCTTCCGGAACTGCTGTGGATAGCATAATACGGGATGCTTTTGGCGTGTTTAATTAATAAAAGTAAATACTCTCAGAGGACGAGTCGAAACGGGTCCTATATTTTATTGTCCCGTATACGAAATATTACTAAGTGAAAGTATTGTAATCATCAAAACATTCAAACTCTCAGTTTTTACAAAATATTACATTTCAGACATTCTCTGAGTCAAAAAGAATAATTTCTTTTTTAATTATTTCTGTCTGCTTGCAATCCTTTGATAGAAAGATGAAATTGTTTCAGATAGAAGATGAGTTTCACAAATAAGGATGAAATTCTATAAAAGGTTTTTATTCCAAATTTATAAATTTTAATTTTCAATTTTAAAAGAAATTCATCCAAAGAAAGTCTGTCTTTTTTATAGTTCGAGTACAAAAGAATACGGTAGCTAAAAAACGTAGAGTTGGACAATTTAGTTAAATTTAGAACACTGTAAAGTACAGGACCAGAATATAATTTAGTACACAGTTTGAGTTTCTGAAGTGTAGATCTTTATCAAATTTTAAATGGAATGAAGCGGTCTGTACTTTTCCATGCATGTAAACGCTTTAAATACAAAATTCAACCGTTTAGAAAGTGAATTTAGTATATTTTTAGTTTCAAATACAAATTGAAAATCTAATAAACGAGAAGTCATTTTCACAATTGAATTTTATCCATTCTTTGGTGTACA
>JAOUZG010030816.1:134880-160659 GCA_026289955.1 Argiope argentata | reverse complement strand
TATTTAATTTATATTGATAAGAAAGCTCATTCTAATTATATATTTATTCCCAAATAATTTCTGTATTTCTGGAAATACACTTCTAAAAATTAAAGCCAATAAGTATTGTCCAAAATTCTTGTTAAAAATATACAACCAAAATCTATCAATATTATATTACCATAAATTATCCGATATATGCAAATTAATATGGTTTTTTTTTCATAGATCATGCATTAGTTTTGAAATTTCACCTTCAAATGAAGTTTGTTTTCAGAAAGTACTTATATCTAAAATATTAGTCATAAAACTTTAAAACATCCTAATAGTTAGGCTTTTTCGTTTAATTGGTTGAAATAATCTAACTGCAATTATAATCGTAAGTTATAGAATATAATTAAAACCAATTCAAGATTAAATTTTACAGAAACAGATAGAAATAAAACATAATTACATCCACTCAATCAACAAAAGGATTAGGTTTTAAAATCTTTCTAAATTTAAATATTTTGTGATGGATAGTTGAAAAGAACAAAATAACTAATGCCATTTGTAATAATATTCTTTTAAAACTCTCTTTGATTTAAAATTGTTAAATGTTAGATTAGTTATTTAAATGTATGTAATTAGAATTTTTTACCTAAATCGTGAATTGGAATTTACATCACGTAAATTCCAATTACGTGATGTAAATAATTGGAAATCCCAGGAAGATGCACAAGTTTAGGTGTAAATTATTATTAATTTGTATCTAGTTGTTTAGATGCCAAAATTATTTTGACAGCCTAAAAATACATGTCAATAAGTTGCCCACTGTTGAACTGATTCAGAGGATAATTTACATACCTTCTTTGTATAAATTGTAATTTACATATTCCCCAGTTATTGAACCTATTTAACTTTTGGTATGCTGATAGCATTAATTGCTACAATCAACCAGTAAAATATTAAAATACAGTGAGGAGAAACGCACAAAAAATATAATATTATTTGAAATAAATTTTTATTCATAAACAAAAAAAGAAATTATTTGTAAATTGCAATCACATTCAATTATTACAAAAGTGTTAAACAAAATAACTTTTTTGCACAAAAATTTGAATATTTAAAATTAGTCAAGGCTAAATTTAGTTTTAGTAACAATAATTGCGAATTACAAATTATGAAATATTTATTTAGATAAACTATAATATATAATTTAATAGCAATTTGATTGTTGCAGGTGTTTTTAATCTGAAGCCAAAAATAATTACAATTTTATAAAATTTGCAATTAAACGCATATAGAAAATAGAAAAAAAAGATTATTAAAAAAATCTAAATTGTTCTAAATCCCTATTTATAAATTATGGTTGGGGTATATTTAGCTGTGTAACTAATTAGATCGCATGACAAATATAATTCAGAGATATAAATTATTATACATTCATACTAATAACACAGAAATAAAAAGTAAAATTTATGAACTGTAAAATACTTAAATCACATAATTATATTGCATAAAAGACTAGTACAAGAGCTACAGGAAGCCTAGCCTTTATGAAAGAAAAATTACCATTTTTCTCATGAGATGCGCATTAAAACATATCTATTGCTTTAGCAACTATAAAAATCTCCGTAATAATTCATGCACATTTAATAAACATTAAGCAACAAATCTAACTTTGGAACAAATGAAATCACAAAAAGAGAATAAACTTTAATATTAGTAAGATATAAAATCACACACTATTTTTTCTTAGACCATGAATTAAATAAAATTCTATATTCAAAGAAATATTTGAATTATCATGATATTTTTTAACAGAAGAAAAACAAATGGTTTAAAGATTTGATATATCCTTGAAATGAGTCTGATTTTAATTTCAGTAATAAATAATAGTTGTGAGTCATATGAAAAAATATTTTTACTTGTTTGTTAAAATTAATGAAAAAGTACTCAACTAAATTTGTCACTAAAACGATACGTTTTAGAACTTTCAGATAATCTAAAAAATATTTGTGTGCCATTATATTTATGGAACTTAGCATGCTTAATTAATCAAATTTTTGGTTAATTTTTAATTAATTTCAGTATATAAAAATTGCTTTCAGTGTATAAAACTTGTTTGGTTACTGTAATTCACATGGTCTGCCCTATTGTGCATCAATAAACAGACAATAGACACACACTTTCGCTCGGCAGGGGGACAGATCCATGCGGACATTCGCCAACAGGTCATAAACGTCCAATAAATCATGCACAGACCCTTGAATAAAAGGGGGTAAGGAGTAATTAGTCTAGGTTTGCTATAAACAAGTTATCTGTAGGGAAGAATATTTCGCAGGATGCATTGGTATTTTAACGAAATTTTAATGCTAAACTGAAGTAAAAAGCTTACGTCTGTTTGTTTCAGTGTGTATGTGCTGGTTTTGTACAAGCTAGACCGTCCATCTGAATTATGCCTATCAAATTTGACAAATATATGCTTTTAAGGGTAGAAAAGTCATTTTCAGAGGGATTTTCAAAAAATTATTTTTTTAATGATACCGAATGTTTTACCATAATTTTTCTTTCTATATTTCCTATTTTTTAAAAATGTTTTTAATGCATTTTGCAACAATATATTTCATTGTTGAAAAGAAACTGAAAACCGATCGCACAAATACTTCATCTTGTCTCTTGTTTTTTTTTTTTTTTTTTTGGTAACGAATATTTCATCTTCTCTCTCTCTCTCTCTCTCTCTCTTGTTGTGACCATAATAAAAATAATAGATATATTTGTCCATGATGAGTAAGTTTCAAGGTTATGTATGCTTGTAATAAGTTTTCTTTTAACATTTAGAAATGAAATTTAACTTCAGATTGAAGCAATTTTGGACAGTTTTTAATTCCTCCATTTTAAAATATTGCTGATTTTTGCCTATGTTATAAATGAAAAAATAAACATAATGCGCATAAAATATAGATAGAAAAATAAAAATTGGGCTAGCACAAAGCACAATGAAGATTTAAAAAAAACAGTGTAAGGCCATTTCTCATGAATATATTATGCAAATTAAAATTTGTTGACATGTCATATGTGTCATGAACTATCAACATTAGATTATTCTATATTAAAAGAAATACATTAAATACTAAATAATCTTGACATATTATTGTTACTGCATGTGCTACTAACTGGTTTTATTTTGTTTTACTTCATTTTTATATCTTATCTTCACATTGAATTTTTTGTTGTTGTTTGCATTAGGAGAAAATTCGAAGCATTTCTTTACAAAAAGGACATTTATTATTAGTAATAAATGGATTTACTAATAAATTAATGCTAAACTATGGTTTGAATGTTTTTAAACCTTAAGTATTTTGAACGTCCCTTCTGAGAGGCTACTTTGACTCTAATTTTAAAATATAAAGAAATTTTAAAATATATTGAATTAATGTTCTGTAAAATATTTCTTCGAGTTCAATACAAAATCATCAAAATTTAGGCTTTTTTTGAGAAGAAAAAATTACAGCTGTTACAAAAGTATTATGGTGCAATCTTTTTTATTTTTAACGATACATTAATGGAAAAGGATTCTTTTCATTTTATTTTAATAACAATATTACAAATTTCTATATCGGAATATACTGAAGATGTAATCAAGGTTTCATGTATTATGGTTGAAAGTAAATTACAGAAATAAAAGTGAATATTCTGTCATATAATTTTGAGGAAATACATCTCTTCAAAAACTTTTTTAATTTTTCTGCAAGAGCTTCTTCTGCAATGCAATAACAGAAGTTTTTTTTTTAATTTCTTTTAATAAAAAAACTATTGCTCTAAATTTATTTGCTTCTGAAATCTTGTATTGATCTCTACTGGACTTCTACAAACTATGGGCTCATTGTGAGATAACCAGACTTTTTCTATACCAAAATGTCTGCAGCATGCACACAGTTTTCACGGAAAAAAAATTGCTTAAGAACGTCCGAATCAATGGGTATATTAAAGCCATTTCTAATATATATGATTTGATTACCAAGAGATTTGAATCTACAATACGGCAGCTGTAATGTCAACAGTTGAAATAGATTATTTAAATAATTCTAATTAAGGGAGGATGCAGTATTATTAAGTAGACTAAGTTGGCAATTGCGAAGAAGCTCCTCAGCTTCTGAAATTTTTTAGCAGTTTTAGACAATTATTTAGTTTTATAGTTTCATTTAATGACAGGGAGCTGTGCAATTAACTTTATTCAAATCAAAATCAAATAATGACTAAATTAATTTTGGAGCTTTTACCTAATTACCATCACAATTTCCTAGTTATCAATTAGAAGTTATTCTTTATGTTATTTTATAAATCTAAAAAAATTGAATATTTTCAGTTAAAAAATTATCCTCTCCTTTTATTATATTATTTAGAGTGTTTTAAAGAAAGATTTCTTTTGATTTTAATATTTTGCTTAAGTGAGCAGATTTTTTTCTATGAGAAATATTGTAATGAACTCTTTAGAAAAGGACTTACGACTGCCATTTTTAAAATTTGTTTCTTAAAACTTCTGAATAAAAAAGAAATTAAAATCGATAAATAATTGGAGGCAGAAATGGGCTTAAAGATTTGCATTACCTGAGGGTTCTGGTAAGTTTAAAACGGCTCTAAATAATTTTTGAAATCGGATATAATTAAATTTTTTTCTGATGTACAGTATAATATGTAGTATATAATGCATATAGTAAAATGTAAAAATCGTTTTTTATTTTGTTTATTTTTCAACTGTCGATTTGCATTATGGTATACTAAATAGTGTATCGATAAGAAAATTGCATTTGAATTCAGCTAACATTTTCTACAGATTTCAACAAATGCAAATGATCAGTTATCAAAACAATAATGTACTTCTGTTTCAATAGGCTGTTTCTTTTTGCACTATTTTTATGCACAGTGTACTTGCAATATCTAGTATAAAAAAGGAAAAATTATATAATGAACAAATAATTTTTCTTTATCAGCGTACGAATTTTTTTTAAAAAAATACAAGAACATTGAAATTAAATCTACGATGATAAACAGTAAATTTTAAATTTGTAATGGCGCTTCTACTGTGAAGCTGGTTTTTTAAAAACTTAACATGGAAATTTAACATTCATGGATGAAAGCTTTTTTTACTTCTTACGGTAAAAATTGCATTTGTAACTAATTCCTCGTACACAAATTATTTCAATACCATTAACCTCATTTATTTATACTTCAAACTTAAGAAACAACTTATATCTAAATAACATATATTTCAATGTTCGAACTTATTGAATTAAAAAAACTAATCAAGAAGAAACAAAACAAATATCAATGAAACCGTTTAATACAAATCTTTGTATTTATGTAAAGTAATGCATTTATTACAAGCTAGATTATTTTTTCGAAGTGGATACAGTATTTATACGAGAAGAAATTCATTAATTTTTATCACACATTTTTGACACATTCATTGAAAAGCAATTAATGTTTCATAGAAGACAAAGTGGAAAGTATTCAGGTAGTATCAAAATGCATGAATCTATATTAAACAAGTTTTTAAGTATTCCAAATTGTGTTCAACAGCATGCTAACTTTCGCCAAATCTGACACTTTTAGATAACGAATAAAATGTTGCAACCTCTTCTAGAAGTGATTCTTATCAGTAACACAACCGCCTTGTAAGTAAGACCATTGATTGACAGTTTTATGACCGGTGACATAACGGTGAGGCGCTTTTATTTTCTAAGCGAAAGGGGAGTTTTCGCTCAGAAAGTAAAAGGAATTTCGAAGTTTTGAGTTCTTTCATGTCTGAAAGGCGAAGATTTGACAAAGAAAAGACAGTTTCTTTTGGCTGACAAGCGCCTCACCATTGTGACTACTATAGGCAATCTATTTTTCAATTATCCTTTAAATCAAAGGTAATAATTTGGTGATTCTTTGAAAGCACCTGGGATTGAAGACCTTTCATCCTCCGTTCAACAGAAATAAATTGGTTTGTAGTAAACAACATATTTTTCGAACATAATTTTTAAATTATAACAACTACTTGATTATATCTTGAGGAAATACATTTTATTTCACTAAAATTACCATTAAGGAAAAAATCTATAAGGATATAGATGCATACTTTAATGATTCAATGATAAATATACTTTAATTTTATATTTCTCATACTTATACGTACATTAACTATCATTTTCCAACATTGTTTAAATCAATGATAATAGAGTCTCTAGGGAGAGTTTTCAATGTAGAAAAAGAAACACACACACACTTTTTTAATGATATACAATACATTTTACGGTATATATAACATCTAGCTTATTATCCGGCTTTTGCCTTTTTGGATTTATAAGGTTTTATTTATTTACTCCGAAGGGTACAGAGTCTTTTTTTTTATGTGTGTGTTCCTTTGAAGTTATAGGTTTACTTTGTTGTCACTTTTTATTAAGTCTATTTAACGGAAGAAATCTCCTGTGCGCGCAGAAGAAAGTTTAAGATCTACTTTGAATTTTAAAATTTACTTCCCCTAACAAATCTCTCAAATTTTAAATGTACATAATTATAGAAAAATGTGTCTGCTTTTAATGAAAAGATTTAGTTTCAATTTTATTTCTAAGGCATTAATGCACGAAAAATGAAGCTAGATAGCTCTTCTAACTTTTACCAAGATAACCTTCTTCCAAAATGCATCGGGTATTTTTAATACTAAAACTTCTAAACATGTATTAAATATAAGAATTGCATGCAAAGAAGAAACAACGAATTTTAAATAATTTAACGTTTTGAGAAAAAAAGGTGAATTGTAACTTTTGTTAATGTTAAAATTCTTTAGTGATAACAACCAACTAAAAACGTGTATGGTGGGGGGACTCTGAATATTTATTTGTTATTTGTTTCTGTCAATAATATGTTAAATCGTTTCCATTTATCTTAAACCTAATGGCAGTATCTGCTGGTAAATTGCAATATCATCTATTTGCTAATATTCATGCCTAACCACCTAGTCTTTCATCTTTTTTTATGTGTCTTGCGATAAAATTACATTTTGGTGCTTAACGAAATAAAATATAAAATAAAACAATATATTATAAGCCTTCAAATTATGCTAATAATCGCAAATGTTTAGTGCTGTAAATAATGTAAAAATAGCGAAACAGTGGATACAGAATTAGAAGTATTTTTTTTCTCTGATTAAAGTAAAGATAATACTTTTTAGTTAAATATTTACCGCGAACTTCAAAAGAAGCTGATATCCAATCAGCAAGAAAGTAAAGACGGCGGCATTTTGTCAACAGGTATAATGTGGGAGAGAAACCTTGCGAAACTTCATGGGAGTTAATCGATTCCAGCGAACCGTCCCCATTTCTTCCCCTTCTCCAGCTGGAGTGAACAACAGATCGATACCGACCGGCACGTGGAAGTGAAGCAGGGAGAGTTGTGAGTGGGGGAAGAGGAAACATGTTGCTTCCCTTCCGACGAGACGGGAAAGTTATGGGTATTGTGTCTTGCCTATTCGACCGCCATATTTTTTGCCGGCAAATCTCTTGGCGAGGAGGCGAGTTTTTGAATGAAGGCAATTTGATGAAAAGGCAAACATCAAAAAAATAAGAGCAGCTAATTTTGTTTAATTAATTTAGACAGAATAATGATTTTTTTTTGTGTGTGTGCAAATAAAGTTTAAAACTTTGGATACAGCGAGAGCACAATGTTTTAACAATAATAAAACTAGATCAATCTCTTGTTATATACATATATTCTGCAATTCTAGCTCTCGAATTTGTAAAAAAAAAAAAAAAAATTAAATTGCTCACCTGAATTTGGTAGCTAATTATCTCAGTTATAGTTTTAATTCTTCAACTAAAGAATAAACTTAATTCAGTTTTTTTTTCCATGATCATAAACTATCTCTGTGGTTAGTTTTGGTAAATATATATATATATATATATATAAAAGAAAAATGAGTCTTTTAGCTTATTCTTTAAAATTTTTAAGATTTCTTCAGTTATTTTATTTTATTTATTTGGTACTTAAACAATAATGAACAAGTAGGCATTGCTGAGCATACTGAGATTTCTTATTTAGAAGTAGTTCCGATGTTTGATTTCAACTTGTTATTTGCCTCTCCCTTTTCACTCTGTTTAATCTGATAGCATATTCATTCTTTTTCAGCTTTATAGCACCATATAAAATTGTCCACAAAACCATTGCCTGACATGAAATACGCAATATGGGCAATTCCCTATTTTGCCTATTTCATCTCCTCCCAAATTAATCATCATTCGAAATCACAACATATTCTTTAGCTATATTTTCTGATTATTTTAATTTTATACTTCCCATTCATCTACTGATGTATTGAATGAAGTCTAAAATATCATTCTAATTCATTATATTTAATAAATGTTGTATCAAGATGTTTGAAATTTTTGAAAATAATGCATTGCTTTATTTTAATTTAAAAAAAGGGTCTGCTTCTATAATTAAGTCATTTTAAATCTTAAAATAAATTGCCTATTGAATAACTCAAATTTCCTTGATTTTTTTTTTAAATGATTTAACCTGTTGTTAAATATTATTATTAGTTTTAATTTTCCCGTACATTCTCCAGGCAAGAAAAAAATATAGGTATATAAACTTTAATGGTATCTAAAGAAAGAAAAAAAAAATGACTCTAATGGCAATATTATAAAAAAGACAGAATGTAAAATACAAATGAAAATACAATCGTTAAATAAATAAGCAGCAGACTTGTATCAATAAAAAATAGAGAAATAATATTATTTATCCTAAACGCAGTATTCGGAAAGAAAACATAACAGAATTCAATGAAAATTGAAGTTTTCTGGGATAAAATCTATACATTAACAATCGATTAAAAATGGGATCTCTTGCCTCCCAACCCCCCAAAAAACTTATTAGACACGAATTCTTCAATATTAATTTTCTGAAGTTATAATTCAAGTTGATCAGCGATAGCCAGGTCATTATTCAATTAAATAGAAATCTAGATGTTTTCAGCTGTTGTTTACAGCTTTTAAGTTCAAAAATACATTTTAAAAGGAGGAAATGGCGAAAATATATCAAAAACAGGACCCATCTTTTGTTACCTAGGCGCGTGTTTTCCCCGGGTCAAAACCTAAGTACGCATGCGTTTCTCTACCTAAAATAGGACTTTTATCTATTATAATAAAAATGGACCTCGAAATGCGTTGCTAAGCGCAAAACTGGAGAACGGCTCGACCGATTCGGCTAATTTTTTGTTTAATAGTTTCGTTAAGACACGAGGATGGTTCTTATGGAAAGAAAAAATGAAAAAACTGCGAGGAAAATAGTTAAAACGACACTTTTCTAACTTTCCCGCCCAAAATCTGCATTTCCTTCCCCCACACCAACTGAGTGAGATAGCAGGAAGTAATAAATTATGATTTGATTAGAAAGAAATGCGCGAAGTCAGTTGGTTTTCATTCATAGATAACGGGATGTTTAAAAAAGAAACAAAATAGCTGCTTTTATTATTAGTCTGTCTGAATATTTAATCTATGCCTGCTCAAAATAAAATTTCGGCACGGAAGAAAAAAAAAGAATAACAAAGTGAAAATAGGGTTTGTAGAAACAAAATTAGTGAAGAAAAAAAGGATAGAAAAGAAAAGAAAAGAAGGATGTGTGTGTATCAATATTATTTCCTCTGTTCGCGGCATTTTCCGAGCTTTTTTTACACTTTCGCATCTCTTAAAAACCAATTGTCTTTATTGTTTAGTGTGTTTACATTTATGAAAATTTGAATCTCATTATTCTATGAAAATGTAGAATTTTAGACCTTTCCCTCCACCATTTAAGTAAAATATCAATTCCGGGACAATCATTGCTCGGATACAAAGAGAAAGATGAATAGCACAATGAACAGAACATCTGAAGAAAATAATACTAAATAATACTCTAAATGAATTATATGATTATCAAAATTTGTTTGGTTTAAAAATATTTTGATGCAAAACCTGTTATGAGACACAGCTAAATAAAATATTATATGAAAATTTTAGCGAGCATTAATACTGGCGAACCGACTGGTCGCCAAGGGCGGCTAGTATAAGAATAAAGAAACGGCCAAGGATGTAAACACGTGCCATCCATGATTGGCTGACTGGGATTTGAGGGCGTGGCGATCACCCACACTATTAAATTTTGTGTTTATAACGTAGAAGAACACCCGATTTTATCGATTAAGCTATTCTCAGAATCGAGTTAGGTCTAAAATTGTTGGCTGTCAAGAAGCAATGGCGGTTAACTCGCATCCACAATGCTGTCATTTAATTCTTACAAAATTCGATTAAAGTTTCAAAAAGATGCTAATGTAATGGTTGAGATTATTTAATTAACTGAATTTTTGAGATTAAATGTTATAACTTAAATTATAATTATATTAATTAAAGTGATACTTACAAATAATTAGTGAGATTTAGAAATTCATATATTTTTTTATAAGTTTTGGTCACAAATACTATGAATTATTCAATAAAATATTTATTCATTATTATTATAATTATAATAATATTAAATATTTTATCAATATTCCCTCAATATAATATTTTTAGGCATCAAATCAAGTTTTAGTTTGATAATCAAGGGTCCTAGATAATTATCTAGATCCCTTAATTACTAGATAATTAAGATATCTAGATAATTAAACTTTATATATATATATAAGAAAATGGTACAAAAATAAGTTTTTAAAATTTCAGAAATTATCATTGCAAAACGAGAAAATTTTTACTTGATTTTTTATTAATTATTATTCTGATTACATTATAAAAATAACTCCAAGACGGAAATTCTTGCTCTTCTAAGTAAGCATAAGTCAAATCCTGAGCACTGTCTGATGTATCAGTTTATATGTAATACAGCACGTTAAAATCCGTTTCAAAGTTAGGATAATCTATTTTTAAAGCAAAAATATTTATTAATATTTACAGTTTATGCCTACGAAACGGGAGTAAGAAACTCCAAGTACAGTTTTTATAATGGAATCTTAAATAATTTTTAGCAATTATAACACATTGTTATTTTGTTAATTTTACTAAACAGAAATCTGCTTATGAGTCTCTTTGTATTTTAAAAAAAATAATTGTAACTGTAAAATATTATCAATGCAGAAATAAAGGAATTCTCTAAACAGAGGAAATTAAAAGAAGAAATCCATTTAAAAAAATCGCATCATAAAATAGAATACAAACTCAGAAACTCCGAACCAGCAACTGAATTACACGAAAGAATACAAGTAAAAGGAGTAGAATAAGAAATTTAGGATCTACCTTAGTACAATATAATTTTTTAAAAAATGTTTATTGATTAAAATTACTACTTTTACACTAAAAATTTTCTTGCCCCTCAATTGATGCAAGTCTTGTCGGAATAAGAATAATAGAAATTTTAAAAAAAAGAAAAAGGAAAGCAAGCATAGATGATACAAAGACCACCTCAAACATGATTAAAAACAATAACTAAATTAAATATTGAGAAGAAATTTATTATCAAGGATAAATCATTATTTATGAATAATTAAAAGGTAATTTTACATTAACAACTGAGAAATAACTCACACATTTGTCAAGGGAAGAATTTATTCATTAAATTTCTTATTAATACGTTGTTTATAAATTCTTTTAACCAAAAATAATAATAATAAAGAGGACGAAATTTGTAATTATTGACCACAATCACATTTTTCCCTCTCGGTGGCTGCCTCATCAAAATAGTCTATAAATTCATTCCTAAGTTTTATGAATACGCTTTCACTCATTAGCTCCTTACATGAGTTTGGATTCAAATATTTTATTTTTGGTATCTATAACAAACAGAAATTAGGATTCATTTGAATAGTCTTAAGGAAGACAAACTATTTACGAAGATTTTAATTTTGACCTCCAAGATCTACTTTATTGCAAGATTAATATTTAATAATTTTGCCAGGATATCTATTGAGTCAAAAATTAAAGCACTGTTTCACTCTTTCTACAGCGATGCAACCATGATCAAATAAGTGTTTTGAAACAGAAATCAAACAAAAGGCTTGAGTACACGAGGCCTTTCATAATTTTTTTTCTTTGCTAATGGGTTGTTTAATTGCCTAATTTTATTTTTCACTTGCTGGCATACTCTTGCACAGAAGCTTTGTATTTGCAACACACCTGTTCAAAAGCGCTCTCTTTCTCTCTCTTGCGTACACATCTTAGTCCTCACATTAATTTATGTGTAAGGAGTAGGATTTGGCTTAAGCCCTTTAGAGACTCCTTGGAGCACTGGAGGTCTTGAAGTTCTCCTTTTCTCCTTCCCTTCTTCCAAACTCAGACATACTTTTATTGACTCGAATTTAATTTCTATGCAAGCAGCTTTAAATTGCACATTTTCTCAAAGTGAAATAGTAAAACATTAAACTATGGATCACTTTCAAAAGATTGGGTTTTACATATAAAACATAAAATTTAAATGTAAAAGTGATTTATACAAATCAGTTAAAAAAAACGACAAAATCTAAATTATAGGATCAGACATATTTTATAAAAAAAATCTATAGATACAGCAAATTTTTTTAAAAAGAAATTACAGATATAGTACATAGCAGTATGACCATTTATTCATTTATTAATATTTGATTTTATATCATTCTTGATTATTTTTCTTAACTTCTGTGTCTAAAAAAAGGGCGAACTGAAATGCAAAGTTGCAACAAAGTTGAAAATTTATACAAATTGAAACACAAGACATTTTGTTAGCTTAAAAATAAAATTTCAGTCTTTTCATAAGATTTATGTTATATTTTTAGACAGAAACATCCTACAATAATTTATCAAACTATAGCACATCCAAAATATTTTACTAATAACTCTATAATTTCTAATAATCATTAAAATCCATATATTTTGGTTCAAAATGAAAATTTAATAGTGTTCGCAGGCTTAAATGCTATTCATTATTTCGACTATTTTCCTTTACGCATAATACAACAACACACGGGGGCAGAAGTGCTAATACTATCTTTGCAATTCACTAAATGTGGATCCTTTTCGGACAGACTTTAAAACAGCAGTTCGGCCTTTTTCAACTATATGACAGAACCAACGCTAATTTGTTGCGTAATCTGTAATTCGTCTATTCATATCATAGAATATATTCAGAAAAAAATCTATTTCATTATTCTATATACAGTTCTGTACATATTTTTGGACTAGAGATGGATTTTGGAAATTAATGAATTAGTTTTATAAATCTAATCAACAATTTTCATCATGTACACTGAAAATATCTGCTAATTAACATCTTTCTGGTGTGGAGAAGAGATCTAAAGAAGGAGTGTTTGGGTAATTTTGCGCTCACCATCTTGCCATTGATTATAACCAAAAAGTCTTTTTCCTAATAGCGATAGTTCAAAACAAACAAAAACAAACATAAAGTAATCAGAAATTTTATTATTGTAGTATTATAACCCCCCCCCCCCCTTATTAGATGTAATTGGTGTTTGAAAGCAAAATAATTTCCTGAAACTTTGAATTTTTCTTTGGTTACACAAGAAGATGCGCATCATATTAAACGTTTTTGCAAACAACTATGAATATTTTTTCGAGAAAAATCTGGGATAATGAACAACGTTTCCTAGTTCAAAGAGCAATATTACATTCTCAAAAATTAAGCCAAACAATGAATGAAATAAGTGTATCTAAAGAATTAATTTTCTTTTTATAAATAAAATAGTTATTTAAATTATGATATCAAGGGTTAAATGAGACTGTTAAGTTTCTTTATCATAAATATATCAAGTAGAATAATCTACAAATCAAAGCAGTCCTTTGTCTTCACAAGAAAAAAAAATTATGAAATATAATATATTACAAAGCAGTAAGAAGTGGAATCGCTATGCCTTAAAAATTGGAAAATTGTATTCTTTGACAAACGTTTTAGAGATAGAAAAAAAGGTGATTTTGTTGTTGTTGTTGTTCTAATTAGAAAATTAGTGAAAAAACTGTTTCTTTTTTTAGAATATTGATAAAATAAAATTGATAGATTTAAAAAAAATAGCAAGTATATATTTTTTCTTTAACAGTAGAGAATTTTTGGTATACATGTTTAAAATATACTAGCAAGTGAAAAATACTGAAATATACTAATTAAAAAAATATTATGAAATTTTTATCTGTACGAAAAGAAATAGCATGTGCAAATAAATTATTAATAAATAGCGTTATTTACAGACACTGGAATTTTATTACAAAAAATTTGCGGTGCTTTATAAAAAAAATCGATTCAACATTTCATCATTAGCATGGAACGAAACAAATAGTTATCTTGTAACTTTAGAACACTTTTTAAGTGTGGTAGGTTTAAATTAAAATAAGAAATATACTAATAGTTTCTAATAATATTCTAGGATTGGAAACAAAGAGTAGAACTGAATAAAGTATCTAATATTATGACTAAACTTTAAAGTTATTATCAGTAGTTTAACTTCTTTTAAAAGTTAATCATATAGTGAAAAAATGAACATATTTCATGACTTGGTCAGTAATGAACAAGAGTCATATGGGCTGGCTGTTTGTTGTTCATCCAAACTTACTAAATGTGCCTTTGGCTTAAAATCTTAGAATATGCATAATAACCTCTAAACTTTGTTTACATTTAATGACAATTATTTAAACGGATATATGTCAATGAAAATTAAATTTTGTCAGTAGAAATATTACAAATTAAAACTGTTGAATATTAGCATTTGATCTCCAATAGTCGCAAAAATTTGTTAAAATTCTGATGATGAATTAGACATCTTTTATAGCATGGAGCTAGTCAGTTTTGAAAATTTGACTTAGGATTCAAAAATTTACAGTTTCATAACTGAACACGTTAGTAAATAAATCAAATAATAGCAAATTCGTGAACAATTTACATTCAAAACGAATAAGACAACCAGAAGTGTAGTATGACTTCGTCGAATTAGTGAAAACTCAATTCGCATAAAAATTTCCACTGTAGAAAGAAAGGAAGAATAAAATATTAATTATTCTCAATGGAAGGGCTAACCAACACGTTGACTGCCACGATAATTTTCAGAAACCTAGCCTAAAATGACAATTTGATTTAATCACATTATATTATTAAAACTCTAATTGTAGTGCATAGTTATCATCAAAAAGCATAAAAAATGCGTTAATTTTTTTAAAGGTATTAATTATCTCCAGTATTGATTTTTTTGTTCTTTTCTCAGAAGCCATCTATCGACATTGGCACTGATATATTCTGACTTTAAACGTAGCTGCACAAAAATGGTAAGTAAACAAGGACGAGATAACTCGTAATTGGCATCCTAGAAAATAACGCAATCTACGAGTTATCTCGTATTCGGCAGTCAACGTGTTCACTATTATTTTCAATAATTTTAACTATGATTAAAAATGAAATTAATACTTATTAATATAACTAATCATGAAAATAATATATTTTTAATAATACCTTATTTAATTTCATTATGCTTGGCCCTAGTTGGCGCTACTTCAAAAAAAAAAAAAAGACGATCCCGGCTTAAATCTGCTGCTGTATCAATGGGGAGCTTGTCCATAAGCAAGTTCCATAAGTCACAACACACGCATAATTTCATTATATTTATTACATTTCAATAAAAGTTCTTGTTAATATAATTTTGGATAAAAATTCCTTTTGAGTTTCAGATCCAAATATTGAAACGACTTCAGTGTTCTGAATCCTCATTTAAATCCAAGCTCATTACTGATATAACTATATTATCTCTCGATCATATATATCAAAATTTTATAGAAATCGAAAATTTTTAAAGAACACATATAAAATTTCATCTGTCTAGTTTGTAGCATTCTTACAGTTATCATGCTCATGGGCAAAATAATTCGTAAGATGGGTTTTAATTCCTTTTCAAATCTGAACAATAAAATTCTTCAAAATCTCATGATGGCTTTATAATATGAAAAAAAGTAGCTGGGTATCTTGACTAAAATTCAATGAAAAAGCCTTTGGATTTATCAGGATTTAGTTAAAGAAATAATAATTTACTGAGATATAGAAACAACTTACATTGGACTGCTTGAATTATTTCAAACTCTGGACTGAAATGAAAACAGCCAATTCGAAGAGTAACGTACAACATCCCTTTTCAGCAGTAGTGAAAGTGAAAATGGGGGGGGGGGGAGATTTTTTATCGCCTGAGAGGGAAAAGGAGATTAACAATGAGGGGATTCTATCAACTACCAATCAGGTTGTGGAAGAGTCTACCTTTGACCTTCGGTGACAGTCAAAGCAAGAACTCACTTTTAGGACCTGGAACCTGGAACTGCCGAATTGTGGGGATGATCGAACAATAGTTTCTCTAACCAAAAAAAGATTCTGGATTTGCTTTTTTGAAAGCAACTGCCTTATCCCTTCGAAAATGTTTCAAATGAAAGCGTCAACTAATGGGTTATTAACGATAATAGATCTCTCCGGGATTGAGTTGCTATCTGATTTAAATATGGGGGCTTAGATAGACACATTATCTGGGTAGAATTGAATACTGACCGACGATTTTTATTAATTAGTCTAGATGCAATTAATTAATTAAGAGGAAAAAATAAATAATTTTAAACATGAAGTATCGCTAAACTTTTTTTTCCTGAAGATTATTAATTTACACTAGAAAGAATAAATAGTTTAATAACAACCTAGATTTCAAAACGATAACAATTTCAAATATCTAAAAATTAATTTTTTTCTGATGAATTTATATTTAATCTTAACTTTTATTCCACTGTGTTATTTTGAAAGTATTTTATGAAAAAATATTTCTCTCAGTAACATTGTTTCTTTATACCATGAAAATCTTAAAGTTTTCTAAGAAATTATCTAATCAATATCTGCCATCTGTTTTTATTATTATTATTATTTGCCTATCGCCATTTTTTTGTGACTTAAAACACACAAATATCAATAATATATAACTTTAAAACACATGAATGCTTTCTTTGTCAAATGCATAATACATTCTTATGAATACACAAGTGGTTCACTAACGAGTATTCCTTTCCTCATCTTCTTTTATTTAGTTTAACTATTAATACATTTAATTAGTGGAATTTTAAAATTTGATTTCAAGACCGTTTGCTAACAAAATCGAAGAAATCCTGTCTGGCCTTTTGATTTTTTAAGATAACGTTGAATAACGTAGATAACGTAAGAAAACTACAATATATCCATAATATTTCCAAAAATCACTAAAAAAGTTACAATTTTTTCTCAAATACAGTGCAATTAAAAAATAATTGCGGAATAGTATCCAAGTTTTCTATGATTATTAAAACGCATCATAACTAATGAGACAAATATTTAAAATTAAGGCATTATTTGAAAAAGTGTAATCAGTTGCTAAGATAATGGTTAGAAAAACTTAGGTCCTCTTGAAAAAAGAAAATTAATATGCCAATAACAAATAAATTTCAAAGGGATAATGTTACTTTCTATTTTATCATCAGACTTCAGAAAAAAAAATTTTTTTTTTCAAGTAAGGAAACTTCCCCCCCCCTTTTTGCCTAGGCAGACGTAGGGATACTATCAAGCTTAAATTCTTAAGGGATTAAGGATTGCACCAAATAAAAATACAGAAAAAATTAATCGTTACAACTGTAATAAAAATTACATAATGACATTACATTCAAAATTAGTTTCATCTGCAAATTTTCTGAAATTATAATTAACAGGAATTGCTATTTTATTTGAAAGAAGGTTTTATTCATGTAAATTGATTTCCATATTATTCTCTCTATAATCAACTGCTGAAACTTTAAAAGTGCGATGAGGAAATTTCCCATTTTACTAGCTGCCAGAAAGGGTCGGTATTTTACCGGCATTTCACGGGAAAAGTCAGATCACGTGCGGGCGGTGTAACGGATCTTAACGTTTTCGTGATGCGAATAATATCTGATTTATATCTAGAACCACTTCGCCGTGGGCACACCGCTTCAGTCTGAGACAACCACTTAAAAGAATGGTACAGTAAATAACACTATGACACAATCATGCGTTCTTATAACAAACCAATCAAAATAACTTTCTTTTTCAACTATATACAGTATCATATATCCAATTTTAATTTATTATGACCTTTTTGTGAAAATGCAAGTAGTTGGTTTTCGAAGCCACTTAACAATTTTAGATAATTTTGAAACTGTATTATCGCAATTTTCCATTGATGTTGTAATTTTTGGCAATAAATGCATGGAAAGCATTTATTGCCAAAGAATATAATAAATAAAAATAAAATAAATAAATAATAATACATTAAAGCAAAGAATATAATAAATACCATTCGCTGAAAATGTATTCAAGTCACCTAACATGGGTGGTCAAATTGGTTGAATGACGAAGTATTCAAATATCTCGTTGCCGATTAAATATACTAATGTAATGTATACTAATTAATCAAGAAATCAACATAAAAATATTTCTCAAGTTAAAAATGAAAAATAAATAAATCTGGAAAAAAGAAAAGAAACAAAAGAAAAATAGCGTACAAAATTGGAGAATATTGGAGAAATGTCCTTTTTACTTTGCAGTGTAAATTAAAAATTTAAAACTTATAGTATAGAATTATTATTTTTTTCATAAATTTTCATTTTTTAAACCGATATCAAATTTTAAAAAAATAAAGAGATATATACTATATTTACATAATAAACAATTCCTTTTTTTAATTAAAAAATTTAGCAATTAAATTTATTCCTTTCAAGATGTATACGAGTTTAAAAATACGAGTGGTCAAAATTTCCTTTACTTGTACAAAGCTCTTGAAAAGAATAGATTTTTTTTACGCATTTTTTACTGAGGTGGGTACCACAAATACAGTCTTAAATGGGAAATATCTTGCAATGCAATTTTGTTTTAGGTCCTGAACCGGCAAGTTACTGTCAATTATGAATGTTATAACTAGTAGCTACAACTACTTAAAGAAAATTTCTTCTCACAATAAATGCGCGAACAGTTTTTGATCATTCTTCAACAGATTGTTTTGTCGACTCGGGACGAATGGGCATTTAAACATTGTTTTTAATAGAATTGAACGTCACTTAAGTAGTATGTGTAATCCATTTTATATAAGATATATACAAGACAACAAGAGAAATGATCGATGGCTCCCTTTTTTAAAGCCAGTACGGATAGCTTGTCAATCTTCTATGGTTGCCGAGATTCTGGTGACGTCATAGGAGGCATCCAATCAGCGTTAGGATGCACTAATTCCGAGCTTCTGATAAAGGCGCATCGGTTGTCGTACGAATCATCTGTACTAAGCTAACCATATCATGCGGGTTTGCCATAGAATCGAATGGCTACTCCCAGTAAGTTCCAGTACGGTACCATTGACAAGCAAACTGAAACCATCTTTTTCCAGTTTCGTTTTATGAAGAATCTTTGATAATTTACAATTAAGTTGCTGCTGATGGAGTATTAATCGATAAAGTATTTTTAGAAATAATCATGCACACCTATTCATGTACCCATATAGATGCGATTGATTTTGCTCTACCAAGTTATAATATTGTACTGGCCCATTTTGTGACTTGTGTAGCCGAAAGTGACCCGTTTTATAAACTAGCAACGGAGGCTTATTGCCGTGTTTGCGAGGAATCAAAATTTAAATTACATGCGTGTTTGCAATGCTCATATTTTGGTTGCTTTAAATCGGTGGATGGAAAAATTAGTCATATGAAAAGCCATGCATTGGAATATGGACATAATTTTGCCATTAATGTGAACCACGGCACTATATTTTGCTTTTCATGCGACGACTACAGATACTATGAAAAATTTGATAATTCACTCACTGAATTCGAATTAGAATCAAGAAAATTAAAAATAAATCGGGCTTATTTGTCTTGGAGACCTAACAAAAAGGAAAGGCTCCTTATCAAAGACAAAGCTGTAAAAATCTCGGATTCGTCATATTTTGGTTTAAGAGGTATATTGAATATAGGAAATAGTTGCTACATCAATTGTGTTGTCCAAGTATTGACGCATATTCCGGCACTAGTAGACTTTTTCTTGCAAGACAAGCACGTATGTACCTTACAATCTTGTCTTTTATGTGAATTGTTTCTGGTGTTCCAGGAGTTTTATTCTGGGAAATCAATTCCCTATGATCCATCAGGACGATTTTTTCATAAGCTGCAGGAGTTTTGTAATCACCCCCTTGGAATGGAACAACAAGACTGTTATGAACTATTTCAAGAGATTTTAGCAGGATTACATGTTAATTGTCCTAATAAAAATGACATTAACTGCAATTGTATGATTCAACAGATGTTTTTTGGAATTACTCAGGGCAGTAAAAAGTGCCAACATTGTCAGGATTCATCATCCTTACCTTCAGAACTTTTCACGGATATCCTGCTGGATTTAGAGAGAAAGGATGATTCTCTTATAAATGTTTTGAATAGAAAATATTTGGAGAGACAATTATTATCAGACTATAAATGTTCTAATTGTGAACAAACTAATACAACATATTTATACCAGCATATTAAAAAACTACCAAATGTTTTGTGTTTTCGTATGAATTGCTTCCTTTTGGAAGATGCAGTTCCATCTCGACAAAGGACAAAAAAGATGAGAAAGAAGTCTACCGCTTTTGAATTTGAAGAATTTATAAACATGTCTCCGTTTTTAAACTCGGAAACTACTAATTCTTCTGATAGAAATGGTGCAAGTGCTGATGCTTCTGTAGCATATCAGAATATCTTCCGGTTGTTTGCGGTTATATTTCATAAAGGTACTTTAGAATGTGGACATTATGTAGCATATATTCGAAAAAAGAACGATTGGTTCTTATGTGATGATATATTCATTTATCGGAGGGACTTGAAAGAAATATTTCAAGTTGAGCCATTTCTTTTATTTTATGAGAATTATCCGTAAATTTACTTGCATTTGAAAACTTTTTAAGCTATTAGTTTATTTCCTTTTCATTATCAGCTTATAATTATTAACTCTTGAATTGTTTTTCTTGACTTAAGATTTGATATATTTCTGTAAAGTTAGTAACTCCAAAACATTATATTAAAATATTTGATGGCAATTTTGAAAGTAAGAAATTTAATATATGGTTTACTTTTACTATTAAGCATAAAATTAAGCATTGATATTTAAAAAAAAGGGTATCCATTGCATACATTTTTAAAATTATAATTGCCTATATTTAAAAAACCTTGCACATTTGTTGTGATCATCAGTAAAATATAAACTAAAAAAATAGGAATTGTTTATTTTCAAGTGTATTTAAAAATATTTGCAGATCCAGTATATAAAAACAAATCTTCAACATTCATTATCTTGTGGCTAAGGACTAACTGGCAGTTGACAACTCATAGGGAGCAATATCTGGATAGCCTCCAAGATATCTGAAAGTAATAAACGTAGAAAATTTTAGTTGTACTTACTTGTTTCTTTTTCAGAAATATGGTTCAGAAGTATGGAAGCTGCTTAGCAATCTGCTGATTGCTATGTATACACTTTATGTATACACTTATGTATACACTTTAATGAACAATTCCCATTCTTTTTCAGTGTTTTTGTCTATGGTTCTATTAAGTGCAGAGTAGTTAGTTCTGTGAATTCCCTTTAGTGAGTAATTAGTGTCCTCTTTCATTAATATGGTCTGTGGATCTGTTAGATGTGGAGCAGTTCTATGCATCCACGTTAGTGAGTATCTCGCATTCTCTTTCAGTGTTATGGTCCTTGGATATTTTAAAAGTTAATTAACTGTAATATCCATTTTAGTAAGTAGTTCACATTCTCTTTTAGTGTTATAGACCATGGATCTATTATGTGTTGAACTGTTTTATATATCTTCTTTAGTAAGTAATTGAAATTTTTTTTTTCTACTTGTGATGTAATTGTGCAATTCAGCATAAGTATAAAAATATAGTTTAAAAAGTATTGTTAAAAGGAATAAAAGGAATCAAGAAATATAAAAAACCAAATTATATAACTTTCATACGGTCATTTACATTTTCTTGCATTTCCTATTACTGGTGTATTAAGTGCTAATGCAGTTTAAAGAAATGTTTATAATACTTAATTTGCAATTATTCATGACTTATTTTAAGAATGTGTTATAATTAAAATATATATATATATATGTATTTCATTATATTTAATAAAATTAGCATTAGTTTCTCTTGTTTTACATCATTCTTAAATTTGCATGCATTATTTGTTGGCGATAATATGGTTGGTCAGGATGTCACCAATGTGTTTACTTTTCCTATCGCCAAATCTACAACTAATTTTTTAACAGGTTTTATTTTATTTTATTTTATTTTTTTTATTTATTTTTAGAAGTGGATAGCGAAAGAATGATCATGCAATGTTAATAAACTTGGGAAAATTGTTTGAACAGCAATGAGTGTTTCTGTGCATGTTCAGATATAACTGAAGAAAATGAATAATATTCAGTGTGTTGCTGAGTTTGAACTAGAGAAATATAAATGTAGATTCTAGTCAAGAGTATCATCAGCAAAAATGTTTTAAGTTTGGAAATCAAAAATATCTAAAATACTTTATCATTTCCAATTCATAAAATGAGTAGAAACGTTTTTTTTAAAAGTTGATAAAAAATTTTTTTTAATCCAAACTTTAAAAATAGGATTAGTTTCTTAAATATTTCAAAATTCAATGAAACTGGTACAATAAAATTAATGTGTTTTAAGAACTATATTAAAGATGCTAAGTAAGAAAGTATGGTTATGTTTTATTTCTTATATTTAAGGTAAAATAAAGGCCAATCTTAATTTTTAAATGCTTTATTTAAAAATGTTAGTGCTCAAATACCCAAATCTATGAGTTTAGTATAATTTAGAAAACTTAAAGAAATTTATCTTCCTTTGAGGAATTTCTGAAAAATATTTGAAATCATTTCAAAAAGTATTTTTAAGTACCAATAAGCATAAACCAGCATATTAATTGAAGCTGCTGTTTTTCTTCATATTTTCTCTTGTTGAATATTTTAGTTAAGTTTTTTTTTTTAACTGAAAGATGAGCTAATGAAAAATTCAAAATTCCAGATCTTATTTTTGTAACAATTTTTAGAGAAAATAGAAATTAGAATTATATATAATAATAAAGGTTCCAACTATCATCTTAATCCTGGTTCATAAGAACCATGATTATTTACATCACGTTTCCTAGTTTTTCGAAGAATTTAATAATCTGTCACTTGAAGAATCCATGTATTAAATTTATGTATTTTTAATGAAATAATCACTTTAAATATTTTTACAATAAAAGTGCTTTGTTTGCATAATAATTGAAATATAAAAAATATGCTATATCCTATCAAAGAAACAAAAATTTGATATTAAACTTTGAGGGCAGAATTTAAGGGTATATACTTCTACTGATTTCAGTCAATCCTTATTTCAGTCTTAAAATGCATTTAAAAAATAAAAAAATGATAACAATGAATTATAATTTTAAAATTCAATTCTGGAAAAGAAAAAAAAAACATTTGTCAAATTAATTGTGATAAAAGTAAACTGTTTTGCAGTTGCATTTTTTTAAAAACATATACACTTTTTGTCAATGCCTATATTTTAAGTTTGATGGATACATAAGCTTTTTTTTTATTACACGAACATCAGAGGAAGATAATCAGAAATAAAATAAATCATCAGTCTAAATTAATAATAAAAAAAGTTTATCAAGAGAGACAATAGTAAAATATAATAAGATTTCCCCTAAAAATTCTTTGGATTCTTGAAAATAACAATATTTAGATAATATTTATTAACTTCTTATTTAAAAGAAAGTCAGACACGGAATTACTTTATATTGGTCATGTCATGGTGAAATAAAGTTTTCTAAAGCTAGGAAAGTATGATAAAACAGAAAATATACATTTTCTTCACCACCATGATTAATATGCATTTATCAAATGCAAAATCAATCAATAATCCAAAACTAACTATTAACAATTCCTTAAAAAAAATCTCTAATATATATATATATAAAATTCAAGGAGTAAAATGTGCTTTCTCTTTCTTTCAAATATATTAAATTATACTAATATGTTTTTAAAAATTTTATCCATGAATATTTTAATTTAAATAAAAGTTTCATTTTTTGTTTAAAAATATAAATTATAAATATAAATAATTTTATAATAATAATAATCTGATAAAATATATTATGTTGCCATACAAAAATGTTAGTGCTGTACAAAAAAATTTTTTATCATTATATTCATTTACAAAATAAATTTTAAGCAAGAAATACTTGGATATTTTTGCTTTAAATTTTTTCTAAGCTAAATAAAAGAAAAGGTTTATTGAAATGTTAAAACAGAATGAGAATCCTAAATTAGGAGAATTATAAACAATTTTGAAATTTTTATTATGGATATCAGAACTATAAAATGTATGTAATTATTCTTTACAAAATATAAGATAAACAAAGTTATAAATATAAATATTTCTCCAATTTTAAAATCCCAAAACATGTTTTGAAATTATAAAATAAATTATCTTGAGTATAATTTAATGCAGAATTTACAAAAGTCTTACTATGCATTGCTAGAAAAGATAAGAATCAAGGAAAAAAATTAATTCTGTAATATATGAAAATCATGAAACATAAATATAATTGTCATTGCACACGAAATATAAAAATTAAAAAGCATAATTAATTCTAAATCTTCTTGACTAACTAGTAATACAAAAACTCTAGATTGACAAGATAAAGAGTGCAAAATAAAGTTTTTAACTAAATGACCGAATATACATAAAATATAATAAACATTGATCCATTATTGAAAATCAATACTAAATTTGATGTACTTATCAATAATACAAAAATTTAAACAACAGTATAATGAAATTTAAAATTATATATGTTTATAAAAAGGCAAAATATGCAGAATAAACACAATAAATGATTTTCTCTGAAGAGAATCTAAAGTAACGTAAAAATAATAAAGGAATATAAAATCAGATTTATAAGATTATTATATTCCTTAGTAAATGTCTTTCTTATTATCATATTGATCATGTTATCATTAAAAAAAACATTGCCTTTGCATATGCATTAATCAGAAACACAAAAAAATTGAAATGAAAGTGAAATATGTGATTGTTAAAGCATGTACAAATTATAAAAATTAAAAGCATAATTAATTCTGAATCTTCTTGACTAATTAGTAATATAAACACTCTAGATTGACAAGATAAAGAGTTCAAAATAAAGTATTTAACTAAATGATCTAATATACATAGAATATAACCTAGTTCTATTATTAAAAATCAATAATATTTTTGATAAACTTCAAGTTATCAGTAATACAAAAATTTAAACAACAATATAATGAAAATTTAAAATTATATAAGCTTATAAAAATGCAAAGTATGGAGAGTAAATACAATAAATGATTTTCTCAGAAGAGAATCTTAAGTAATTAAAAAATAATAAGGGAATATAAAATCAGATATATAAGATTATTGTATTCCTTAGTAAATGACTTCCTTATCATCATATTCCTTATGTTATAATTGGAAAAAGAAAAAAAAAACTTGCCTTTATATATGCATTAATCAGAAATACACAAAAATTCAAATGAAAGCGAAGTATGTGATTGTTAAAGCATGTAATTAATAAAGCACATATTACAAAACAATGCAGAATTTTATGTGGCTCAAGCTACATTAGCAATTTTTATATAAAACCTTATAAATATAATGAAAATTTAAAATATATACTTATATAGCACTGTCTATATATCAATAT